>PVKP010029110.1:0-29356 GCA_004027715.1 Plecturocebus donacophilus
GTCCCGGCAAAGGACACAAACTCATTTTTTTTATGGCTGCATAGTATTCCATCATATGTATGTGCCACATTTTCCTAGTTCAGTCTATCATTGATGGGCATTTGGGTTGGTTCGAGATCTTTGCTATTGCAAACAGTGCCACAATGAACATTCGTGCGCATGTGTCCTTATAGTAGAACGATTTATAATCCTTTGGATATATACCCAGTAATGGGATTGCTGGGTCAAATGGAAGTTCTATTTCTAGGTCCTTGAGGAATCACCACACTGTCTTCCACAATGGTTGAACTAATTTACACTCCCACCAACAGTGTAAAAGTGTTCCTATTTCTCCACATCCTCTCCAGCATCTGTTGTCTCCTGATTTTTTAATGATCACCATTCTAGCTGGCATGAGATGATATCTCAATGTGGTTTTGATTTGCATTTCTCTAATGACCAGGGATGATGAGCATTTTTTCATGTTTGTCGGCCTCATAAATGTCTCCTTTTGAAAAGTGTCTGTTCATATCCTTTGTCCACTTTTGAGTGGGTTTGTTTGTTTTTTTTCTTGTAAATCTGTTTCAGTTCTTTGTAGATTCTGGATATTAACTCTTTGTCAGATGGGTAGATTGCAAAATTTTTTATCATTCTCTTGGTTGCCAGTTCACTCTGATGATTATTTCCTTTGCTGTACAGAAGCCCTGGAGTTTAATTAGAACCCATTTGTCTATTTTGGCTTTTGTTACCAATGCTTTCCCAAAACTATTCCAAACAGTACAAAAAGAGGGACTCCTTCTCAGATCATTTTATTAGATCAACATCATCCTGATACCAAAACCTGTCAGAGAGTCAACAATAAAAGAAAACTTCAGGCCAATATCCATGATGAACGTACAAGTAAAAACATTCAATAAAATACTTGCAAACTGATTGCAACAGCACATCAAAAAGCTTATCCATAACAATCAAGTAGGCTTCATCCTGGGGATGCAAGGCTGGTTCAACATTCGCAAGTCTATAAATGTAATCCACCACATAAACAGAACCAAAGACAAAAACCACATGATTATCTCAATAGATGCAGAGAAGAACTTCGACAAAATTCAATAGCCCTTTATGCTGAAAACTCTCAATAAACTAGGTATTGATGGAATGTATCTCAAAATAGTAAAAGCTATTTATGACAAACCCACAACCAATATCATACTGAATGTGCAAAAATTGGAAGCATTCCCTTTGAAATCTGGCACTAGTTAAGGATGCCCTCTCTCACCAGTCCTATTCAATATAGTATTGGAAGTTCTAGCTAGAGCCATCAGCCAAGAAAATGAAAGTATTCAATTAGGAAAGGAGGAAGTCAAATTCTCTATTTGCAGATGACGTGATTGTATATTTAGAAGACCCCATTGTCTCAGCCCAAAATCTCCTTAAACTGATAAACAACTTCAGCAAAGTCTCAGGATACAAAATCAATGTGCAGAAAACACAAGCATTCCTATACACCAATAACAGACTAACAGAGAGCCAAATCAAGGGCAAACTCCCATTCGCAATTGCTGCAAAGAGAATAAAATATGTAGGAATACAAGTAATAAAGGAGTTAAAGGACCCCTTCAAGGAGAACTACAAACCACTGCTCAAGGAAATAAGAGAGGACACAAACAGATGGGGAAACATTCCATGCTCATGGTTAGGAAGAATCAGTATTGTGAAAATGGCCATACTGCCCAAAGTAATTTATAGATTCAACTCTATCCCTATCAAGCTACCAATGACCTTCTTCACAGAAATGGAAAAAAAAACACTTTAAACTTCATATAGAACCAAAAGAGAGCCTGCATAGCCAAGACAATCCTAAGCAGAAAGAACAAGGCTGAAGGCATCATGCTACCTGACTTCAAACTATACTACAAGGCTACAGTAGTCAAAACACATGGTACTGGTACCAAAACAGAGATATAGACCAATGGAACAGAACAGAAGCCTTGGAGACAATACCACACATCTGCCACTATCTTATCTTTGACAAATCTGACAAAAACAAGCAATGGGGAAGGGATTCCCTATTTAACAAATTGTGTTGGGAAAACCAGCTAACAGTGTGCAGAAAGCAGAAACTGTACCCCTTCCTGACACCTTACACTAAAATTAACTCCAGATGGATTAAAGGCTCAAACATAAGACCTAACACCATAAAAACTCTAGAAGAAAACCTAAGCAAAACCATTCAGGACTTAGGCATAGGAAAGGACTTCATGACTAAAATTCACGCTTTTAAGATGTGCAGTTCAGTAGTTTATTGCATATTCACAAAGCTATACACAATTATTACTAATTCCAGGATATTTTCATTATCCCCAAAAGAAAAATATGTAATATTTAGTAGTTTCTTTCCAACCCACCCTCCCCTCAGCCACTCACAATCTCTAACAGACTTTGAGTCTATGAATTAGAGTATTCTGGACTCTTCACATAAGTGGAACAATGCATTATGTGGCCTTTTGTGTCCAGAATTTACTTAAAATGAATTAGCACTTCATTTTTCTTATAGTTAAATATGATTCTACTATATGTATATACTGTATTGTATTTATTAACTCATTGTTTTATGGTAATTTTGATTGTATCTAATTTTGGTCATCATGAATAATGCTGCTACAGAAATATGTGTAAAAGGTTGTTTGTCGTTGTTGTTTTTGTTTTCTTTTTTTTGAGATGAGTTTCAGTTGCCCAGGCTGGAGTGCACTGGAGCAATCTCGGTTCACTGCAACCTCCACCTCCCAGGTTCGAGCAATTCTTCTGTCACAGCCTCCTGAGAAGCTGGGACTATAAGTGCATGCCACCACAACTGGCTAATTTTCGTATTTTTAGTAGAGATGGGGTTTCACCATATTGGTCAGGCTGGTCTTGACCTCCTGACTTCAGGTGATCCACCCACCTTGGCCTCCCAAAGTGCTGGGATTACAGGCGTGAGCCACCACACCCAGCCTCAAGTTTTTTGGTAGACTAATATATTGAATAACTTGGGTATACACTTAAGAGCATAATTGCTAAGTCATATGATCACTCTATGTTTAAGTTTTTGTGGGGCTGTAAGATGGTTTCCCAAAGTAGTCGCACCATTTTACATTTATATCAATAATGTATGAAGGCTCCAATTTCTCCATATCCTTTCTAACTCTTGCTACTGTATGCCTTTCTTATCATAGCTATCCTAATGGATGTGAAGTGGTATCTCATTGTGCTTTTGGTTTCCATTTCCCTAATGATTAATGATACCTTGCATATTTTAATATGCTAATTTGGCATTTATATGTAACCTTTAGAGAAACATTTATTCAAATGATTTTCACATTTTTTTCTCTTTTTATTGTTACATTGGAATAGTTTTTATATATTTTGGATAATAGTTTCTTGTCAAATATAGAATTTACAAATATTTTCTCTCATCTTGTGGGTTGTCTTTTTACCTTTTCTTAGAATCCATTGGAGAAAAAAGATTTGATTTTTATAAAGTTATATTTATATTTTTTCTTTTGTCACTTCTGCTATCTAACAAACTATTACGTAATCCAATGTAATGAAAACATTATTCCTAGGTTTTCTTCTACGATTTTTATAGTTTTAGCTATATATATTAGCTATATATATATATATATATATATATCTTAGATCCATTTTCAGTTAATTTTTGGTCATGAATGAGACTGAGATACAAATTCATTATTTTGAATGTGGATCAATTATTCCAGCATTATTTGTTATAAAGATTATTTTTCCCAATATTATTATCTTGACAGTTTTGTCAAAAATTAATTGACCATAACCATATAGGAGTATTCTGGACTTTCCTTTTTCAGACTTTTATTTTAGGTTCAAGGGTACATGTACAGGTTTATTATATAGATAAACTTGTGTCACAGGGGTTTCTTGTACAGATTATTTTATCACCCTTGTACTAAGCCTAGTACCTCATAGTTATATTTTCTGTTGCTCTTTCTCCTATCACACTTCACTCTCAAGTAGGACCCAGTGTCTGTTGTTTCTCTTTTTATATCCATGTGTTCCCATCACTTAGCTCCCACTTATAAGTGAGAACATGTAATATTTGGTTTTCTGTTCCTGTGCTAGTTTGCTAAGAATAATGGCTTCCAGCTTCATCCATGTTCCTGCAAAGAACATGATCTTATTCATTTTTAGGGATGGATAGTGTTCCACAGCGTGCATGTATCACATTTTCTTTATCCAATTGGCTATCAATGGAGATTGAAGTTGATTCCATTCTTTGCTATTGTGAGTAGTGCTGTGATAAATATATGTGTGCGTGGGTCTTTAGGGTAGAAAGATTTATATTCCTTTGGCTTTATATCCAGTAACAGGATTGTGGATCAAATGGTAGTTTTGTTTTCACTTCTGTGAATTGCCACTCAGCTTTCCACAATGGTTGAACAAATTTACACTCCCACCAACAGTGCATAAGTGGTCCCTCTTCTCTGCAACCTTGCCAGCATCTATTACTTTTTGAATTTTTCATAATAGTCATTTGGACTGGTCTGAGATGGTATCTCATTGTGGTTTTGATTTGCATTTTTCTAATGATCAGTTATATTGAAGTTTTTTCATATGCTTACTGAATATAGGAATGCCTTTTTCTGGAAAGTGTTAATGTTCTTTGCCCACTTTCCATATATATATATATATATATATATATATCTTATTGTGTTTTAGGTTTTGAGGTTACATGTGAAGAACATGCAAGATTGTTGCATAGGTACATACATGGCAATGTGGTTTGCTGCCTTCCTCCTCATCACCTATATCTGGCATTTCTCCCCATGTTATCCCTCCCTAGCTCCCCATCTCCCACTGTCCCTACCCAAGTTCCCCCCACAGACCTCAGTGCCCACTTTTTAATATGATTTTTTTTCTGGTAACTTTTAAAAAGTTCCTTTAAATGGATATGAGAACTTTGTCAGATGCATAGTTTGCAAATATTTTCTCCCATTCTGTAGGGTGTCTGCTCTGTTTAAAGTTTCTTTTGCTGTGCAAAAGCTCTTAAGTTTAATTAGATCTCACTTGTCAATATTTGCCTTTGTTTCTGTTGCTTTCATCACAAAATCTTTGCCAATTTCTATGTCCAGCATGATATTGCCAAGATGTCTTACAGGGTTTTTATAGTTTTGGGATTTGCATTTAAGTATATTTTCCACCTTGAGTTAATTTTTGTATGTGGTATAAGGAAGTGATCCAGTTTTAATATTCTGATTATAGCTAATCAGTTATTCTAGCACCATTTATTGAATATGGAGGTCTTTCCCTGTTACTTGTGTTAATCACTCTTACAAAATATTACATGGTTGTAGGTGTGTGGCCTCATTTCTGCACTCTCTATTCTACTCCATTTGTCTGTGTGCCTGTTTTTGTTCTGGTACTATGCTGTTTTGTTTACTGTAGTCCTGTAGTATAGTTTAAAGTAGGATAATGTGATGCCTTCAGCATTGTTCTTTATGCTTAGGATTGCCTTGGCTATTCAAGCCTTTTTTGTCCCATGTGAATTTTAAAATACTTTTTCATACTTTTGTGAAAAAATGTCGTTGGCAATTTGATAGGAATAGCACTGAGTCTGTAAGTTGCTTTGGCAAATGGCCATTTTAATAAGGTTGATTTTTCCTTTTGATGAGCATGGAATGTTTTTCCACTTGTTTGTGTCATCTCTGATTTATTTAAGCAGTGTTTTGGAATTATTGTTGTAGAGGTCTTTCACCTCCCTGGTTAAATACATTCCTAGGAATTTTATGCCTTTTGTGGTTACTGTGAATGAGACTGCATTCTTGATTTGACTTTCAGCTTGGTTGTTGTTGGTGTATAGGAATGCTACTTAATTTTGTACATTGATTTTGTATCCTGAGATTTTGCTGAAGTTATTTATCAGACAAAAACCACACGATTATCTCAAGGGTACAGAAAAGGCTTTCAATAAATCTTAACATCCCTTCATATTGATAATCCTCAATAAACTAGATATTGAAGGAATATACCTCAAAATAATAAGAGCCATCTATGAAAAACCCACAGTCAACATCATACCAAATGGGCAAAAGCTGGAAGAATTCTCCTTGAAAACTGGCACAAGGATGTTCTCTCTCACTACTCTTATTTAGCGTAGTGTTATAAGTCCTGCCTAGAGTAATTAGGCAAGAGAAATAAATAAAGGGCATCCAAATAGGAAGCAAGGAAGTCAAACACCTATTTGCAAATGACATAATCTTATATCTACACCTATTTGATATCTTATATCTACACCTATTTGCAAGTCTACACCTATTTGCCAATGACATAATCTTATATCTACAAAACCCCATAGTCGTGGCCCCAAAGATCCTTTAGCTGATAAGAAGTTCTCTATCAGGTGAGAGCTAGGAGAATTTCTTGTATTACCAGGCAGAGACTATTGTCTTCCCAGGCAGACACTTGTTATGGCTAGATCCCTCCTACAGTTTTGCCTATCATGCCTACCATCCACTGTATTTCTGGGTTTAGGAGGAGAATCTTGGGGTTGTGGGCACAAAGCATCTTCCTGGACCAGGGTGCATGTGTCTGCCAGACTCAATATCTCTGTAGGTGAGGACAGTCCCAGGCCTGGAAGGAGTGTCTCCAAGGGCCTCTTATTTTTGACTGGGCACTCATTTGATACTCCTTGTTGGAAGTATCACATGTACTCCAGGATTTGTTTTTGTTTTTGTGTTTTGTTTTTCTGATACGGAGTTTTGCTCTGGTCACCCAGGCTGGAGTGCAATGGAACAAACTTAGCTCACTCCAACCTCCGCCTCCCAGGTTCAAGTGATTCTCCTGCATCAGCCTCTCGAGTAGCTGGGATTACAGGCGTGTGCCACCATGCCCAGCTATTTTTTTTATCTTTAGTTGAGACAGGGTTTCACCATGTTGGCCAGGCTGGTCTTGAACTCCTGACCTTATGATCTGTGAGTATTAAGTGAGATAATGTATGTACTGCATTTAGCACAGTGTCTGGTCACTATTCACTAGATGGTAGTGATCAAACTATTTATGTATAATTAACATTACTTTTCTAGAACTCCATTTTCTTCTAGAACACAGGTCAATCCTTTGACCAGCAAGTGACTTTTAGAGCAATTTTTCCATTCTTGAGGTCAAAATTAAGTAGCTTCCTCATAAGAATAGCCAAATTCCAGTCTATGGGCTGTCTCTGGCCAAGACAGTATATGCTGTACTGTATATATCTGCACAAGAACTTAGATTTTCTCTCCTTTGTTTGCCAAAAGCAGGGATCACCGTTTCAGAGTGACAGCAGATGTTTATTTATTAAAACTGTATTCAGTGAGAAGAAAGAAAGAGAGACAGACACAAACAAGAAGGAAGGAGGCCTGGATCATAGCACCACATTGATTCAGAGACCACCATGTCAGAAAAAATGTGCACACCAATTGTAATTTGTTTTTTCTACTTTATTTGATTTCTTTCAAGCAGGAATTTCCTGTTGCCTTAGATACTAATTAAATTTCGGTTACTGAGAACTTCCAAGTGGACTTTCAATGCTGTGGTGAATGGCCAAAAATTGTATTTGTTGTAGCTCCATAGCAGGAAATTTGATAAAGAATTTTGATTTCAATGAAGTGGCTAGTTTTACCTTCATGTGTATGTTCTTGTTTTGTATTCAGTGCACTCAGAAACATATACCATGAGAGGGATTAAGTTTAGGGTAGTTGTTTGTTTATTTTCATATTTCGGTCTATCTTTTGTAACTTTCTTATATAATAAGATTATTAACATAAAACTTGTGCTCTTTTGAAGATATTATTCCATATAACCAACTATCTTAATCTGTAGACTTTATTTAGAATCATATTTGCTCACCATTCTCAACCACATGTTCTAACTTTAGCTGCTCAGCATGTTATTACAACACACCAGTTGAAGCAGGAAGAAATTAGACAAACTAGTGATTGGATATCCAACAGAACAAAAACCCATTCCAATTCTACTTGGATTGAGAATTGTTTTTGACACTGAACTCAGTCACTCTGTTCAGTAAGAAAATGTAAAGTCTGGAAAGAAAACTGTGTTGAGAAAAATTTCTGGAGAACTAACCAGCAAGTTAATTCTGTCTGGCACTGAATTCAAGTATGGTTCCTTTGAGGTGTTTGGGGTTTGAATGAGACCAAGAATAATGCAGGTCATCCTGGTTAAGTTAACAACTATGCAGCTTAGACATGTATGTAGATGATGAATTATTGAAATATTTTCTAAGCAGAAAGCCAAGTGCTCAATTGTTCCTCGTTAACAAAGATAACTGCCTTTAAAAGAGATGTGACATCATCGAAAGAACAGGCCTTTGAAGTTAGGCAGACCTGACTTTGAATCACAATTATTATTTATGTGAGTTTGAGGTGTTTACATAACTTATCTAGGTCTCAGTTTCCTTATCTATGAAATGGGGATAAACAAATCTATCATAATTCAATTGATTGGGAAAAAACTAATAACTTCACAGGAAAATGAGCAAAGAGCACAAGTAACTTACAGAAGAACAAAATACAAATAACTGAAAAGCAGCTGTGAAAAATTTCCAACTCACTAAAAATAAATACACATTAAATCAGTTGTCATTTTTCTCTCTATCAAATTAGCAAAGATTCCAAAACTAATAATATGGCGTTGATAATGGTATAGTAAATGAGCATCCTTGTATACTGCTGGAATGTAAGTTGGCACAATATTTCTGAAAAGCAATTGAAGAACACATCAAAATATTTCAAATGGTTTACAATGCAAGACATAGGAATTTTCCTTCTAAAAAGTTGGTCGAAAAGAATAGCAAAAACCCAACAAATGTATAAAGTCATTCAATGCAGCATTATTTATAATAGCAACATTGAAAGCCTAAGTGAACAACAGAAAATACCTCAAGTAAATGATAATTTATCATCTTCATGAAATATTATGGAGTTTTCAAATGGTATTTTAAATAATATTTAATTTTATTTTATAAGAATACACTCATAATATGAAGACTAACAATATATACATATGTGTATGTATATACAGCATTGTTCCAATTAACAACTTCACATACACTCTCTCTATATGTATGCATGTATACCTACAGATATACACATATATATGAAACAATAAATGACTGAAAGAAAGGAAATATTTCAAATAGCTATAAAGAGATTACAGTCATCTTTTTCTTTTTTGTTTGTGTTATACTTTTATGTAGCTTTCAAAGTCCGTACAATGAACATATTTTCACAACTGGAACAATATAGCATAATAGCAGGGTTGCTGTGTGGATTAAATGAGTTATATTTTCTCTAATGGTTTACATATAGTGGGTTTGCAATTTTTTTCTTTTTAAAACATTGGTTTATCAGTTTTTGTTTTATTTGACTCATGTTTGTAACTACAGCCAGAATGTTGACATTCTCCCTACCCTTTGCTTCCAGTTTCAAATCCTGCACATCTTTCCAGTTCTGACTCAGAACTCGTTTAGCTCAAAACTTACCTTTCTCTATGATGCTTTCCTCCATTTCATTCTTTCAAAATGTATACATATAACATGAAAAATTGTCCCTTGAGAATCAGGTAAATGCAAATTAAAACTACAATGGGATATCAATACACATTTATCAGAACGGCTAAAATATATATTAAAAAATAGTGACAAAACCAAATGCTAGCAAGGATTTAGAAAACATATATTATTCATACATTGCTGGTGGGCATGTACAATTTTACAACCACTCTGGCAAACAATTTAGCATTTCCTTATAAAAGTAAATGTGCAATTACTGTACTATCAAACAATTGCACTCTGGGGCATTTAATCTCAAATAAATCAAGATTTATGTTCTTTATTAAAATGTAAACTAATATTTGTAGCGAGTTTATTTATAATACCCAATCACTGGAAACAGCCAAGGCTTCCTTTAATAGGTGAATGTATAAACAAATAAGGTACATCCTAGGTACATGGTACATCCATACCATTAAATATTACTCAGAAATTTAAAAAGAATGAACTATTGATACATGCAACAACTTAAATGAAATTCCCAGCTGAATGCTGAGTGAAAAAAAAGACAATATCAAAAGGTAACATACTGAATAATTACATTTCTGTAACATTCTTGAAATGGAAATATTATAGAGAAGAGCAGATTAATAATTGTCAGGGGTTAGGAATTGGAATGAATGGGGAAGAAAGGTGGTAGGTGTGGCTATAAAGAGGTAAAATGAGGCAGCTTTGCTAGATATTTAACGTAATAGTTTTCTATCTTGATTTTGAGGCAACTCTTGATAAAGAAACCTACAAAAATGGTGGCATTGTAGATAGCTTCACATATACACACACAGAGGTACTTGTACACAAATGAGTACAAGTAAAACTAGGGGCTCTAAGTAAGATTGGTGAATTGTATCAATGTCAGTTTCCTAGTTGTGCTATTATAGGACAGATTTGCAAAATGCTACCATTGGGAAAAACTTGGCAAAGTGTTCAAGTCATCTCTCTGCAGCATTTCTTGCAACTGCATATGCATCTATAATTATCTAAAAAAATTCAATTAAAGAATGTATATATGTCCTAGACTCTGCACTGTCCCATATGTCTTGTGCCCATGTAGACATTGTTTCCTGTTTGCCACAACTATCTTTGGGCAGACAGTGTCTTCCATTGTTGTATCATCAGAATGCCTAATACCAGGTTGAATCCATCAATTTCATTGGAAAGCAATAACACTCTGCTCCTCAAATATTTTTATGATAGTGATAGAACTTGAGATATTTTGTTTTTATTTTCCAGTAATTCAGTAGTGCTATTATAATGCTTCAAAAATATTATGAGTGTTTTTAGCACCTACTATTTCCTGAAAACTGATAGAATATTGATCTACCAGCAAAAATACCAGTAGATATTCTCTATCTTCCAGACATTATTGAAAGCATTGTTACATAATGATAAAAATTGATCAAACTAAGCTGATTTGAAGTCCTAGCTTTGCCCCTCACTGGCCTTTGGGTAAGTTATTTAACTCTATGTTTTTTTTCCATAAAATAATAAAAATAATGGTATCTACATCATAAGGTTGTTATTGACAATTAAATGACTGAGCAGAAGAATTAGTACAATGCATAGAATGTACTGTAAGCACTCAGCAATGAATGTTATCTATTTTTCCTGTCTGACATTCTTCTCTCAGTGCCCAGTTTAGATGCTACTTAAGTGCTAAACCGTGTGATACACACAAGAGGTATACTAATGTATTAGTTTCCTATGGCTGCTATAACAAAGTATCACAAACTTGGTGGATTAAAACAATAAAACTTATTCTCTCGGAGTTCTGCAGGCTAATAGTCTGAAATCAAAAGGAAGATTGATTCCTTTTGGGTGCTCTAAGGAAGAATTCTGTGTTTATCTTCTAGTTTTTGGTGGTTGTGAGTAATCCTTGGGGTTTCTTGGCTTGTGGACTCATCACTTCAATATTTGTCTGTGTCTTCACTTGGTGACCCCCCTGTTTGTCTCTTCCCCTGTTCTTAAGAACATATTCCCCTGTTCTTAAAGTAACACCAGTCATACTGGATTTAAGTCTTATACTACTACAGTATGATTACATCTTAACTTGATTACAACTGCAACATTTCCAAATAGGTTTACATTCAGAATTTCCCATGGTTAGAACTTCAACATATCTTTTTGGGAAATACAATTCAACCCCAAACACAATTTACAGGCACTAGAAATGAGGATAATCACTGAAGACTCAAATAATTAATAAAAGTTTTCTTGAGGATGTGAGACTTGAGGTCTTGATTTGAGCAAGAAAAGAGGGATAGTCAAGGGAGGAAAAGTAGTGTCAATTGACATAGACATAATTAGAAATTGTTCATATTATAAACAAATTCACTAATTCATTTTCTCTTTATTTAGGCTCTAGGACTCCAATTGGGCTTGTATTAACCTGTATATTCCTTACTAGATTGAGAGCCTTTGGTGGGTGGGGATAGCTATTTCTTACCTGTCTGTCTCCTCTGCATTGCCTTCCCCAGGGCTTGGCATAAAGTATGTAGTCAGTAAGGGCTTTCCGAAATGAACTTGTTTGAATAGCAAGGAGTTTATTACTGAAGCAGTCTTCCAATTAATGTAAATACCCTTTTTCTTATGTAAGCCTCACCAAAAATAAATAAATCTGTTTTAAAGATTAGATTCATATACTATTCCTTTCAGGAAGATACAACAGAAAGATATCCGAAAGGCTGAATACCTTTCAGATGTATAACTTCTCTCTACCATAAGTGACTGCCAGACTTCTCTTTAATGCCTTCAAGAACGGCAAAGTTAGTACTTCCCATAACTCTAATTGTTTGAAAGATTTTTGTTCTTTGTTTATTCGTTCACTTGCTTGTTTAACTATTTAGGTCAAATGTCTATTTATGTAATTAAGAGTCACTGACCTTACTCCTGCCCTCTAGGAATATAAAAATTAAGTACTATTATAAAACCATAGTCCAAGAATAATATTCAGTGCTGAAAGCCAAGGTAGACAAAGGTCTGTAATATAATCACCATCCCCTGAGCAAATAAATTCTGTATCTCTGATAACTGGACACAAGCATTTTTCTTCTCTGTCCTTATGTCTTCTTTGAATGTGAATTGGAAGGCACAACAGACAAGATTTCTGTTTGATTCAATTCCAGGATGTAGGATGCATAAATATATTTTTACTCATAAGATGGTTAACAAGGTCAGTGGTCTAACATTTGAAAATGCCCGTTTCCCTCTTCCTCTTTCTGAGGGCTCCTGAACCCTGAAATACAGCAGGAAACAGGATTGAGTTCCTAACTAGTGGGTGTAAATCCCCTAAATTTCTTTTTAGGGGAGTCCAGGCAGCTCTCATTTACACATTACCTTTTACTGGTGAGTACATATTACAAGTGAAGAAAATGAGACTCAGTGGGTTAAATGACGTGCTCAGGTCACAAGGCTGGAGTGGTAGTCTTTCCTAAAGTCCAGAATTCTTTTTAAGTGGATGCTGTAAATTGAAGAATGTAAAGGCATTGTACAAGACAAGGAAAGAAAGTTAAATGGGCAATTTTACAGTGAACTAGCCATAATCAACAAGTTGCTGACCTTGAAAGTTTGTCCCAAAAAGTTTGTCCAGTCTCTGTTACTGTTTAATTTTTAGACACATTAAACCTGAGGAAGAGTGGACTCCCAGCCAAACTAACATTGTGCAGATAAATCAAATTTGGTCATCTTTCTAGATGCACCATCCTACAGATAGGACCCACTGGCTCTTCCCCACAAAGGTTGTGCATTATACGTTGTACAGCTAAGCTTAGCCTGCCAGTCTAGTACTCATTTTTCCTCAAGGAGTATTATACCATTAAGGGAATAAAAGGACTGCTCCTTTGGTCACTTGCTTTCTGTCACTGACAAGAGACTTAGTCTACTGGACCACTGGCTGTCCCGTCCAAATTAATCATTCTTTAAAAAAAAAAAACATAATTATATAACAGTACTGTGTTTTCATGATGATTTATAATAATAATAATTTGTAGCTTTAACTGTGTATTAAATAATGTAATCACATTTGGTCACTTTTGAACTCAATGCCTGCCTGGGTATCAAATGAAATAACTGATTAAGATGACTTTATTACTGTCCACAGTAAGAAAGACTTAGTTTTTGTTTCCTACTGAAAAGGATTCTCCCCATTCCCTAGTTACATTCCCATTTTATTTATGTATTCTTTATGGGTTTTATCAATACATTGTAAAGAAGAAACTGAAAATATCAGCAGTACGGTACGTGATTTCTTAGAGACACTTGCTGAATAGTCACGGTGGTTAACATTAAGTATTCCATAACTTTTACATTTTGTTTGAGGTTATAGGAAATCCATTTCATGAAATGAGAATGCCAGATTAGGGGCATAATCAGAATACTGATCCTCAGAGCAAACACACAAAATTAGATCACTGAAGCTTCTTTCTATAGGATTCGTTGGGACTTCTGGGTGTGGGGAGGAATTAGGTAAATTTTGGCACTAAAAGTTAGACTGCAGTACACTGGAATTTTAACTGTAGAACTGAAAGGAGAATAAGATGCACTTAAGATCTCAGGAGTTGATTGCTGTTTGGGAAGATCACTTTGGGTTGATAGTATGTTGTATCATGCAAATGTTTAGCTAGGGTCTTTGTTCCTAACTTCCTGAAGAGATATTCCTATCAGAAATGAAGGAAGCAAAGCTACTTTTTACAAGAGTCCTATAAAAGAATTTAAGTACTGACATGATATAGCAAACTAGAAGAAAGTATCTACTCATTCTTTAGGGAGCCTAGTAAGGTTTTAAAATTTGGTGGAAAGATATTCTTACTCTTTCTACAAGAAAGTAACATCTCTAGTAACACAGCCAGAGACACGTAAGAGGGCATGGACAGGGCCATCAACATAAGTAACAGTAACAAGGTTAAATCCCAGTAACAATGTCAAAATCCAACACCAGGTACAAGTATCAGAGCCTAGAAAATCCACAAGACAACGAAGCAGGATGGCAAAAGTAGACCTAACAGGAGAACTTGAGCCACACTGAGCTACGCTAAACTCTCTGGGGCACTACCATAGAAGGAATGAACTTGAGAGCCTTTGACACTCAAAAAATTCTGTGTGGAAACTCAGAGGTAGAAATTCCTTTTGTTCCCAATAATATGTTTACTCACATCTCCTTGTTCTTGCCAGGTCTTCAGTCCATCTAATGAACATATATGTGTACAAATGCACTTCTCAGGAGACACCTGCATCCTAATGACAGCTCTGTGCCAAGAGACTACTTTGTGGTTCTTTATACTGATGATAAAATATCATGGCATAGTACTATCTAAAATTGTGGCAATTTCTCTAGGATGGAAAAAAGTGAGACAAAATGTCAACTCCATCATTTTTCCTTAAAGCATCTCCATTTGATATATTTTGTACATTTATTTTTATGCAAACTTTGTTTGAAGAGGAAATACCTGCTTCTAAAAGTTTAAGACTACTAGACTAGTAAAACCTTTCTGGGCATCAGTCTCTTTTCTAATAAAACTGTAATAGTAATAATAATTGCCCTACAACCTAAAGCATATTACGTTATGATTTTTACTAGTCTGCTTCCATCCAGGAGAAAGAGGAACTTCCTGAGAGGAGGTAACTGTCATTCATTTATAAGACAAGAACACATTGAATATCTTTTTGTATTAGGCATATTGGAATAGGCAATAAGGGATTCATATGAGTAGATTAGACATGATCCTTGCCTTCTTGAAGCTTACTTTCCAATCATTCCAAAGACCTTACAGTAGCCTAAAAAGCCATGCATGACAGTGTACTCAATCTTTCTGACATCATTTCCTGACATTCAACCCCTTGTTCTTTGTATTCTAGCCACACTGGCCTTTTTCTATTTATTGAATAATTTAGGCATGACATAGCCTTAGGATCTATGCATTAGTTGTAAACTTATCTGGAATATTTTTTGCCTAAATACACACATGGTTAACTTCCTCTTCTCTTCAAGTATCCCCTTATGTTACTTTTTCAGATTAAGCCTTAACCAACCAATTTACAATTATAACAAGAAAGATTGGTCTTTAAATATCTGCAAGTCTGACAATAGAGCAGTGCCAAACCAATTACCAAATAGGCCTAATTTTGAGAAAAAGATGTATTTGTTAAAAATTGGGTATCCTCTGGAAGACAACCCAAGCTGCTTCTGAAAATATTAGCAAAAAACTGCAAACTGAGAATCTCATTCTAATTATCTAGCTGATGGAATCCTTATGTGAAACATTTTCTTTGGCTAAGTCTCCTATGTTCTCCCATGTTCAGTTCTTCAACATTACATCAGAGTACATTATAGGGGTGGGTAAAAGCCTTCAAATGAGTAATAGCTACAATGAAACCAGGTCCGCCTGGTTCCCTAGACCAGCCACATACACTTTTAGTGGCCTCTATCTTCCCTTGTCTATACATTATTACCTGCTTTTATCTCTAATTTACCAAAAAATTTGCAAATTTTACCCTAATTTTCTTATAATTAAATTTCATTCATTCACTTATCATATAACATACATTAATATGCATTATATGCCATGCTGTGGAGACACAAAGACATATGAAGCTCGATGATATCCAAGTGAAAAAGGAGTAAGAAAGAGCATTCCAAATAAAAGCACTAGCATATGTAACGGCTCAGAGACATAAAACCTTTAAGTCGTCTTGAAAGGCTGAATGCTTTTTCCAATTCTGTGAAGAAAGCCAGTGGTAACTTGATGGGGATAGCATAGAATCTATGAATTACTTTGGGCAGTATGGTCATTTTCGTGATACTGATTCTTCCTAACCATGAGCATGGAATGTTTTTCCATTTGTTTGTGTACTCTTGTATTTCCTTGAGCAATGGTTTGTAATTCTCCTTGAAGAGGTCCTTTACATCCCTTCTTAGTTGGTTTCCTAGGTATTTTATTCTCTTTGTAGTAACTGTGAATGGGAGTTGACTAATGATTTGGCTCTCTGTTTGTCTGTTATTGGTGTATAGAAATGCTTGTGATTTTTGCACATTGATTTTGTATCCTCAGACTTTTCTGAAGTTGCTTATCAGCTTCAGGAGATTTTGGGTGGAGATGATGGGGTCTTCTAAATATAAAATTACATCATCTGCAAATAGAGACAATTCGACTTCCTCTTTTCCTAATTGAATACCCTTAATTTCTTTCTCTTGCCTGATTTCTCTGGCCAGAACTTCCAATATTATGTTGAATAGGAGTGGTGAGAGAGGGCATCCTTGTCTTGTGCCAGTTTTGAAAGGGAATGCTTCTAGTTTGTGCCCATCCAGTATGATATTGGCTGTGGGTTTGTCATAAATGGCTCTTATTATTTTGAAATATGTTTCATCAATACCTAGTTTATTAAGAGTTTTTAGCATGAAAGGCTGTTGAATTTTGTTGAAGGACTTCTCTGCATCTATTGAGATAATCACGTGGTTTTTGTCTTTGATTCTGTCTATGTGATGGATTATGGTTAATGGTTTGCATATGTTGAACCAGCCTTTCATCCCAGGGATAAAGCTGACTTGATCCTGGTGGATAAGCTTTTAGATGTGCTGCTGGATTTGATTTGCCAGTATTTTACTGAGGATTTTCACATCGATGTTCATGAGGGATATGGGCTTGAAATTTTATTTTTTGTGTGTGTCTCTGCCAGGTTTTGACATCAGGCTGATGTTGGCTTCATAAAATGAGTTGGGAGGATTCCCTCTTTTTCTATTGTTTGGAATAGTTTCAAAAGGAATGGTACCAGCTCCTCTTTGTACCTCTGCTAGAATTCAGTTGAGAAACCGTCTGATCCACTTTCAGCTTTCTGCATATGGCTAGTCAATTTTCTCAACACCATTTATTAAACAGGGAATCCTTTCCCCATTGCTTGTTTTGTCAGGTTTGTCAAAGATCAGATGGTTGCAGATGTGTGTTGTTACTTCCAAAGCCTTTGGTGTGTTCCATAGGTCTCAATTTCTGTTTTGATATGAGTACCATGCTCTTTTGATTACTGTAGCCTTGCAGTATAATTTGACGTCAGGTAGCATGATGCCTCCAGCTTTGTTCTTTTTGATTAGGATTGTCTTGGCTATGTGGGCTCTTTTCTAGTTCCGTATGAAGCTTAAGTTGGATTTTTCCAGTTCTGTGAAGAAGGTCAATGGTAGCTTGATAGGGATAGAATTGAAACTATAAATTACTTTGGGAAGTATGGCCATTTTCATGATATTGATTCTTCCTAACCATGAGTATGGAATATTTTTCCATTTGTTTGTGTCCTCTCTTGTTTCCTTGAGCAGTGGTTTGTAGTTCTCCTTTAAGAGGTCCTTCATATCCTTTGTTATTTGTATTCTTAGGTATTTTATTCTCTTTGTAGTAGTTGTGAATGAGAGTCCGCTCATGATTTGGCTCTCTGTTTGTCTCTTATTGGTGTATAGGAATGCCTGTAATTTTTGCACATTGATTTTGTATCCTGAGACTTTGCTGAAGTTGTTTATCATCTTAAGGAGATTTTGGGCTGAAATCATGGGGTCTTCTAAATATACAATCATGTCGTTTGCAAATAGAGACAATTTGACTTCCTGTTTTCCTAAACGAATATCCTCTATTTCTTTCTCTTGCCTGATTGCTCTGGCTAGAACTTCCAATACAATGTTGAATAGGAATGATGAGGGAGAGCACCCTTGCCTAGTGCCAGTTTTCAAAAGGAATGCTTCCAGTTTTTGCCCATTCAAAATGACATTGGCTGTGAGTTTGTTGTATATAGCTTTTATTATTTTGAGATACGTTCCATCGATACCTATTTTATTTAGAGTTTTTAGCATAAAGGGCTGTTGAATTTTGTCAAAGACCTTCTCTGCATCTATTGAGATAATCATGTGGTTTTTGTCTTTTGTTTTGTTTATGTGATGGATTATGTTTATAGATTTGCATATGTTGAACCAGTCTTGCATCTCCAGGATGAAGCCTACCTGATAGTAATGGATAATCTTTCTGACGTACTGTTGCATTTGGTTTGCCAGTATTTTATTGAAGATTTTTGCATCAATGTTCATCATCGATATTGGCCTGAAGTTTTCTTTTTTAGTTGTGTCTCTGCCAGGTTTTGGTATCAGGATTATGTTGGTCTCACAAAATGAGTTAAGGAGGTTTCCCTCTTTTTGTATTGTTTGGAATGGTTTCAGAAGGAATGGTACCAGCTCCTCTGTACATCTGGCATAATTCAGCTGTGAACCCGTCTGGACTTGGACTTTTCTTGGTTGGTAGGCTATTAATTGCTGCCTCCACTTCGGACCTTGTTATTTATCTATTCAGGGATTCAACCTCCGCCTGGTTTAGTATTGGGAGGGTGTAAGTGTCCAGCAATTTATACATTTCTTTTAGATTTACTGGTTGATGTGCATAGAGTTGTTTGTAGTAATTTCTGATGGTAGTTTGCATTTCTGTAGAATCTGTGGTGATATCCCCTTTATCATTTTTTATTGCATCTATTCAGTTTTTCTCTCTTTTCTTTATTATTAGTCTGGCTAGCAGTCTGTCTATTTTGTTGATCTTTTCAAAAAAACAGCTCCTGGATTTATTAGTTTTTTGAAGGGTTTTTTGTGACTCTCTCTCTTTCAGTTCTGCTCTGATCTTAGTTATTTCTTGCCTTCTGCTAGCTTTTGAATTTGTTTGATCTTGCTCCTCTACCACATTCAATTTTGATGATAGGGTGTCAATTTTAAATCTTTCCTTGCTTCTCATATGGGCATTTAGTGCTATACATTTCCCTCTGGACACTGCTTTGAATGTGTCCCAGAGATTTTGGTATGTGGTGTCTTCATTCTTGCTGTTTTTGAAGAACATTTTTATTTCTGCCTTCATTTCATTGTTCATCCAGTCAACATTCAGGAGCAAGTTGTTTAGTTTTCATGTAATTGTGTAGTTTTGAGTGAGTTTCTTAAACCTCAGTTCTAATTTGATCGCACTGTGTTCTGAGAGACTGTTTGCTATGATTTCCATTCTTTTGCATTTGCTGAGGAGTGATTTACTTCCAATTTTGTGGTGAATTTTAGAGTAAGTGCGATGTGGTGCTGAGAAGAATGTATATTCTGTAGATTTGGGGTGGAGAGTTCTGCAGATTTCTATGAGGCCCGCTTGGTCCAGACCTGCATTCAAGTCCTGGATATTCTTGTTAATTTTCTGTCTTATTGATCTGTCTAATATTGACAGTGGAGTATTAAAGTCTCCAACTATTATTGTGTGGGAGTGTAAGTCTTTTTGTAGGTCATTAAGAACTTCCTTTATGTATCTGGGTGCTCCTGTATTGGGTGCATATATATTTAGGATCATTAGATTTTCTTGATGCATTGATCATTTTACCACTAGGTAATGTCCTTCTTTGTCTCTTTTGATCTTTGTTGGTTTAAAGTCCATTTTATCAGAGACTAGGACTGCAACCCCTGCTTTTTTTTTCTCTCTCTCTCTCCATTTGCTTGGTAAACCTTCTTCCATCCCTTTATTTTGAGTCTGTGTGTGTCTTTGCATGTGAGATGAGTCTCCTGAATACAGCACACTGATGGGTCGTGACTTTTTATCCAATTTGCCAGTCTGTGTCTTTTCATTGGGGCATTTAGGTTGTTTACATTTAAGATTAATATTCTTATGTGTGAATTTGATCCTGACATTTTGATATTATCTGGTTGTTTTGCCTGTTAGTTGATGCAGTTCCTTCATTGCATCAATGATCTTTCCCATTTGGTATGTTTTTGCAGTGGCTGGTACTGGTTGTTCCTTTCCATGTTTAGTGCTTCCTTCAGGAGCTCTTGTAAGGCAGGTCTGGTGGTGACAAAATCTCTCGGCAGTTGCTTGTCTGTAAAGGATTTTATTTCTCCTTCACTTATGAAGCTTAGTTTGGCTGAATATGAAATTCTAGGTTGAAAGTTCTCTTCTTTAAGGATGTTGAATATTGGCCCCCACTCTCTTCTGGCTTGTAGGGTTTTTGCTGAGAGATCCACTGTGAGTCTGATGTGCTTCCCTTTGTGGGTAACACGACCTTTCTCTCTGGCTGCCCTTAGTATTTTTTCCTTCATTTCAACCCTGGTGCATCTGATGTTTATGAGCCTTGGGGTTGCTCTTCCTGAGGAGTATCTTTGTGATGCTCTCTGTATCTCCTGAATTTGAATGTTGGCCTGACCTTTTAGGTTGAGGAAGTTCTCCTGGATAATATCCTGAAGAATGTTTTACAGCTTGGATTCATTTTCCTCATCACATTCAGGTACACTGATCAAACTTAGATTAGGTCTTTCCACATAATCCCATGTTTCTTGGAGCCTTTGTTCATTTTTTTCACTCTTTTTTCTCTAGTCTTGCCTTCTTGTTTTATTTCATTGAGTTGATCTTCAATCTCTGATACCCTTTATTCTGCTTGATGGATTCAGCTATCAAAGCTTGTGCATGCTTCATGAAGTTCTCATGCTGTGTTTTTCAGCTCCATTAAGTCGTTTATGTTCTTCTCTAAACTGGTTATTCTAGGTAGCATTTCATCTAAAATTTTTTCAAGGTTTTCAGTTTCTTTGCATTGGGTTAGAACACGTTCCTTTAACTCAGAGAAGTTTGTTATTATCCACCTTCTGAAGCCTGCTTCTGTCAATTCATCAAACTCATCCTCCATCCTGTTTTGTTCCCTTGCTGGTGAGTAGTTGTGATGCCTTGGAGGAGGAGAGGCGTTCTGGTTTCTGCTGATTTCATCCTTTTTTCCTTGGTTTCTCCCCATCTTAGTGGATTTATCTTCCTTTGGTCTCTGAAGTTGGTGATTTTGGATGGGATCTCTGAGTGGACATCCTTTCTCTTGATGTTGAAGCTGCCTCTTTTTGTTTTTTAGTTTTCCTTCTAACAGGCCTCTCTCCTGTAGGACTGCTGGAGATCCACTCCAGACCTTGCTTGCCTGGGAATCACCCACGAGGACTGCAGAACAGTAAGGATTGCTGACTGTTCTTTCCTCTAGTAGCTTTGTCTCAGAATGGTACCCGCCAGATGTCAGCCAGCACTCTCCTGCATGAGGCGTCTTTTTGGTTATACTTGGGTCAGGGAGCCACTTGAGGAGGAATTCTGTCCCTTATCAGAGTTCGAGTGCTGTGCTGAGAGCTCTGTTGCTTTCTTTACAGCTAGCTGCTGGGCAGGGACAGTTAAGTCTGCTGCTTTGGAGATGCCCTGCCGAGCAAGGAGGGAGTCTAGTCGCAGGCTGCCTGTAGAGGCACTGTTGGGCTGTCACTGGCTTAGTCCAGCGTCTGTGTAAACTTCCTCTGGCTTTTTGTTGACGCAGATAAGGTTAGAGCTGTCTTGTCAATGGTAGATGCCCCTCCCCCCACTGAGCTCAGTCATCTTGGGTCAAGCTCAAACTGATGTGCTGGTGCAAAACTCAAGCCAGGGGGTTTCAGTTTGCTGGTCTTTGTGGGGTTGGGACCCACCAAGCCATATCACTTGGCTCCCCAGTTTCAGCTCCCTCTTTTTCTGGGGAGAGGGAAATTCTGTCTTGCAGGCACTTCAGGAGCCTGCCCAGATGTGCGCTGACCACCTGCAGCGCCAGCTGGAACAGCCGCTCAGATCTGTGCTGGTAATGCATGGCACTTGTCAGCCCAGTGGGGATCTCCCGGTCTGTGGGTTATAACAACCATGGGAGAAGCGCAGTATCTGAACTGGTGTGCCGGAGGGAAAAAGTCCCTGACGGCCTCCATTTGGTAGGAGAGTCCTCCAGCCTGTTGCACTTCCCAGGTGAGGCAGCACCCCACCTTGCCTTGGTTTGCCCTCTTTGGGCTACACCCACTGTCCAACCAGTCTCATTGAGATTAATCTGATATCTCAGTTGGAAGTTCAGAGATCACTCGCCTTCTGTGGCACTTTCGCTGGGAACTGCACTCCAGAGCTGTTCCTATTTGGCCATCTTGGCACAGAAAATCTATCAATTTATTTTCTATAGATCATGCTTTTCACCACGCATGTAACCATTTAGAATTTTTTTTCTAAACCTGTTACGATGATATTCTCTTATATTTTCTTCTTGAAGTTTTACAGTTTTAGGTTTTATACTTAGGTCTATGATCCATTTTGAGGTAATTTTTGTACATAATGCAATGTATGGATAAAAGTTATTTTTAGCAAGTTTTGATATTCAGTTGTCCAATGCTGTTTGTTGAAAAGACAATCTCCACTAAGTTGTCTTTTTATGTTTGTAGAAAATCAATTGTTCATATATGTGTGGAACCCCTCTGGATTCTCTATTCTGTTCCTTTGTTCTACTTTACATCAGTATCACTCTTTTGATTACTGTAGCTTTACACAAAATCTTGAAAACAGATAGTGTTAGTTCTCTAGCTTTGTTTTTTATATTCAAATTTGTTTTGCCTATTCCTATGTCCTCTACATTTCCAAATCAATTTTAGAATCAGCTCATAAATTTTTACAGAAAAAAAAACCTGTTGGAATTTTTATCTAAATTACCTTAAATACATAAGTTAATGTGGAGAGACTTTAACACATTAATAACATGGTGTCTTCTAATCTATCAGCAGGTTATAGCTCTCTATGTTTTAGCTCTTATTTAATTTCTCTTAGACTTTTTTGAAATTTTCAATATGTAATTTTTTTTAACATGCTGCTATGTTCTAATTCAAGTATTTTTCAAGATTTTCAGTATACAACCCTTTTGTCAGATTTATCCCTAAGTATTTAATATTTTCAAAGCTATTGCAAATTTTATATTTATTACCATTTCTCATAGTTTATTGCTAGCATATGGAAATTCAGTTTATTTCTACATATTGCTCTTATATTCTGGAATCTTGATAAGCTTATCTAATAATTCCAGTTGTTTTCTTGTACTTTCTTTTGTATGATTGCACTCTCTATGTATATTGGCATGCCTCTGTGAATAAGGACAGTTTTCCTTCTTTCTTTTCAATGTAGCTGCCTTTTATTTCTTTATCTTGCCTTATTTAATTGGCTAGAACCTCCAGTTGAATGTTGAATAGAAGTGGGGAGAATGTACCTCCTTGTCTTCTTTCTGATTTCAGGTAGAAAGCACTTAATCTTTCTCCATTAATTGTTATATCAGCTATTGAGTACCTTTAATCTTTATTAGTACATAGTAGATATATAAATTTATGGGATATATGTGATATTTTGATACAGGCATATAATGGATAATAATCACATCAGTGTAAGTGGGGTATCCATCACCTCAAGTATTTATCTTTCTTTATGTTGCAAACATTCTAATTATACTATTTTAGTTATTTTTTAATGTACAATAATTTATTGTTGACTATAGTCATGCTGTTGTGCTATCAAATATTAGATCTAATTTATTATATCTAACCCTATTGATTTTTTATAGATATCCTTTATTTGTAATTTTTGGTAGTTTCAAATGCGTGTGGAGAGAATTTGGCAAATTAATAACATTGTGTCTTCTAATCTATCAGCAGGTTATAGCTCTCTATGTTTTAGATCTTCTTTAATTTCTCTTAGCCTCAATTCCTATTCAATTCCTATTGCTCCAATTTGGTAAGAAATAAAAGTATGTCCCCTTGCCATTATTATTTCTTACCTGAACTTATTTCTTACCTGAACCAGCCTTCTGACAAGTTTCCTTGCTTTCAGTTTTCCCCTATTGTAATTCAATCTCTATACTAGAGTAAGTTTTAAATATGTAAATTTATTATGGCATATCTCTAATAAAATTCTTAATTATCCGTGGCCTTCTCACCATGGTCTGCATATCCTTGACATGGCACCAAAGTGCCTTCCCAACCTGGTCCCTGCCTCCTTTTTAGTTTCACCTCTGCTCCTATTCCCCACTCCAATATTATACGTTCCAACAACCCCAAACTACAGGTTATTATCTACAGAAAACACCTACTTTTCCCAAAGTGTGCAACTTTACACTCACTCATACTGTTCCTTCTGCCTTCCTCTTTGCCTATTTAACATTGTTCATTTTTCAAGACTCAACTCAAATAGCAATTACTCTGTGAAGCTTTCCCATTTCCCACAAGTGTCAGTCTTCTTCCTTTTAGTTTCTCTGAGACAATTTGTTCAATGCTCTTTTGTAGAATTTCCTGTGTTTTATTATAAAACTTTGTTTACATATCCTTGATGTACTAAAATGAGGGTTGTGAGTGTCAAGATGAACTGTGTTTTTATTTGCACACCTAACATCTGCTGCTTGTACATAACACAATGCCTGATACAAAGCATCTACTCAGTAAATAGGTGTTGAGTGGATAACTGAATGAATAATTAACTACATTCTGAGTTCTCTTTCTAAGCATGGAAATATTTCTCAAAATTCAGCTATTCACTGGCCACTTTTGCAATTTTGTCATGTCAGCATACCATCGCTATGATTGTTTATGTTTTACTTTAAGTCAATGCAAATTTTTGCTTCAATGCCTAGGCCAGACTGTTCTAAGCAACTGTATATGTGAATTCAGAAGCATTATTTTAGTTATAGTTTTTCGATAAAATGTTCAGACTTCTACTCTTGGTGATAATTGGTAACAGATGCCACTTGCTCAAAAAGATAGCTACTATGAATAAGTATCCTTGTATGAGTCTTTTTTGATAAATAATAATTGTACATATTATTGGCCATATGTGTTATTTTGATACATGCATGCAATGTGTAATGACAATATTGGAGTATTTAGAATATCCATCATCTGAAAAATTTATCATTTATTTGTGTTGGGAGCATTTTAACTTTTTTTTTTTTAGCTATTTTGAAGTATACAGTCAATTATTCTTAACTATAGTCACCTTACTGTGCTGTTGAATACTAGAAGCTATTCCTTCTATCTAACTATATGTATGACTTGTTAATCAACCTCTCTTCCTTCCCCCACTCAACCATCTCGGTCTCCGTTAACCACTATTATACTCTCTTCTTCCATGAGATCAACTTTTTTTAGCTTCCACATATGAGTAAGAACATGAGATATTTGCCTGTCCATGCCTGGACTATTTCACTTAATGTCCTCCGGTTTGCTACAAAAGACAAAATTTCATTCTCTTTTATGGCTGAACCATATTGTATTGTGTATATACACTACATTTTCTTTAATCATACTTCTGTTGATGGACTTAAGTCTATTCCATATCTTGACTATATGAATAGTGCTGAGCTAAACATGAGGGTGCAGGTATCACTTTAATATACTGATTTCTCTTCCTTTGGATAAGTACCCAGTAATGGGACTGTTAGACTTTATGATACTTCTATTTTTAGCTTTTTTGAGGAACCTCCATATAGTTCTTCATAATGGGTGTACTAATTTACAGTCTCACCAACAGTGTGTAAGAGTTCCTTTTTCCCCACATTTTTGCCAATATTTTTGTGTGCGTGTGTGTGTGTGTGTGTGTGTGTGTGTGTGTGTGTGTGTTTTGACAATTGCAATTCTAACTGGAATACAATAATATCTCATTGTGGTTTGATTTGCGTTTTCCTGATAATTAGTAATGTTGAGCAATTTTTCATATACCCCTTGGCCAGATTCAGACCTTTGCCCACTTTATAATGACATTATTTGCTTTTGGAATGCTGAGTTGCTCGAGTTTTTCATACATTCTGGATATTAATTATTTTTTTGATTAGCAGTTTGCAAATATATTCCCTGATTTTACAGATTGTCCCTTTAGTCTTTTGAATTTTTTTATTTTGCTTTTTCTACTGTGCAGAAGGTTTTCAATTTAGTATAGTCACAGTTGTCTGTTTTTCTTTTTGTTTCCTATGCTTTTAAAACCTTAGCCATAATTTTTTCCCTTGATTAATGGCCTAAATTGTTTCCCCTATGGTTTCTTGTAGTAATTTTATAGGTTTTGGTCTTATGCTTCAGTTAGTTTTTCAGTTTGTTTTTGGACATGTTGAGACATAGTGGTCTAGTTTTATTATTCTATATATGAATATCCGGTTTTCCTGGTACCATCTATTGAAGAAGGCATCCTATCTGCAATGTATGTTCTTGGCACCTTTGTCAAAAATCAGTTGGCTATAAATGCGTGAATTTATTTCTGGGATCTCTATTCTGTCCCATTGCTCAATGTATCTAGTTTTCTATGGATTTATAGGATATTTCCGTGTCAGGTAATGTGATGTCTGAAGCTTTGTTCTTTTTTACTCAGCATGCTTTAAGATGCTCGGTGTCTTTTGTTATGCTACATGAATTTTAGGAATGTTATTTCTATTTATGAAAAGAATATCATTGGTATGTTGATATGGATTACATTTAATCTATAAATGGTTTTGAGTAACGTGGACATTTTTACAAAACTAATTCTTTTGATCCATGAACTTGGGTTATTTTTCCATTTGTTTGTGTCTTTTTCAATATCCTTCATCAATGTTTAATAGTTTTAATTGTAGAGGTTTTTCAACTTACTCTAAAGACCAACATCATCCTAATACCACAACCGGGCAGAGACACAACTAAAAAAGAAAACTTCAGGCCAATATATATGATGAGCATTGACGCAAAAATCTTCAATAAAATACTGGCAAACAGAATGCAAGAGCAAATCAAAAAGCTTATTCATCATGATCAAGTAGGCCTCATCCAGGGGATACAAGGCTGGTTCAACATACACGAGTCTATAAATGTAATTCATCACATAAACCGAACCAAAGACAAAAACCACATGATTATCTCAATAGATGCAGAGAAGGCCTTCGACAAAATTCAACAGCCCTTTACGCTAAAAACCCTCAATAAACTAGACATTAATGGTACATATCACAAAATAATAAAAGCTATTTACGACAAACCCACAGCCAATATCATATTGATCAGGCAAAAACTGGAAATATTCCCTTTGAAATCTGGCACTAGACAAGGATGCCCTCTCTCACCACTCCTATTCAATATAGTGTTGGCAGTTCTAGCCAGGGCAATCAGGCAAGAAAAAGAAATAAAGGGTATTCAAACAGGAAGAGAGGAAGTCAAATTGTCTCTATTCACAGATGACATGATTGTATATTTAGAAAACACCATTGTCTCAGCCCAAAATCTCCTGAAACTGATAAGCAACTTCACCAAAGTCTCAGGATACAAAATCAATGTGCAAAAATCACAAGCATTTCTATACACCAATAACAGACAAACAGAGAGCCAAATCAAAATTGAACTCCCATTCACAGTTGCTACAAAAAGAATAAAATACCTAGGAATACAACTAACAAAGGATGGAAAGGACCTCTTCAAGGAGAACTACAAACCACTGCTCAATGAAATAAGAGAGGACACAAACAGATAGGACAACGTCCCATGCTCATGGTTGGGAAGACTCAACATCATGAAAATGGCCATATTGCCCAAAGTAATTTATAGATTCAATGCTATTCCCATCAAGCTACCAATGACCTTCTTCACAGAACTGGAAGAAACCACTTCAAACTTCATACGGAACCAAAAGAGAGCCCATATAGCTAAAACAATTATAAGCGAAAAGAACAAAGCTGGAGGCATCACACTGCCTGACTTCAAACTATACTACAAGGCCACGGTAATCAAAACAGCATGGTACAAGTACCAAAACAGAGACATAGACCAATGGATCGGAACAGAGGCCTCAGAAGCAACACCACCCATCTACAACCATCTGATCTTTGACAAACCTGAGTAAAAAAAAAGAAATGGGGAAAGGATTCTCTGTTTAATAAGCAGAAACTGGACCCCTTCCTGACACCTTACACCAAAATTAACTCCAGATGGATTACAGATCTAAACATAAGATCTAACACCATAAAAACCCTAGAAGAAAACCTAGGCAAAACCATTTAGGATATAGGCATAGGCAAGGACTTCATGCCTAAAACACCAAAAGCAATGGCAACAAAAACCAAAATAGACAAATGGGATCTAATTAAACTCCACAGCTTCTGTAGAGCAAGGGAAACAATCATCAGAATGAACTGGCAACCAACAGAATGGAAAGAAAATTTTGCAATCTACCCATCTGACAACGGGCTAATATCCAGAATCTACAAAGAACTGAAACAGATTTACAAGAAAACAAACAAACAAACCCATTCAAAAGTGAGCAAAGGATATGAACGGATACTTTACAAAGGAAGACATTTATGAGGCCAACAAATATGAAAAAAATGCTCATCATCCCTGGTCATTAGGGAAATGCAAATCAAAACCACATTAAGATACTATCTCACACCAGTTAGAATGACTATCATTAAAAAATCTGGAGACAACAGATGCTGGAGAGGATGTGGAATAATAGGAAACACTTTTACACTATTGGTGGGGGTGTAAATTAATTCAACCATTGTGGATGACAGTGTGGCAATCCCTCAAGGACTTAGAAATAGAAATACAATTTGATCCAGCACTTCCATTACTGGGTATATACCCAAAAAAGTATAAATTTTTCTATTATAAAGACACATGCACACATATGTTCATTGTGGCACTGTTTACAATAGCAAAGACCTGGAACCAACCCAAATGTCCATCATCAATAGACTGGATAAAGGAAATGTGGCACATATACACCATGAAATACTACACAGCCATAAAAAATGATGAGTTCATGTCTTTCATAGGGACATGGATGAATCTGGAAATCATCATTCTCAGCAAACTGACACAAGAACAGAAAACCAAACACCGTATGTTATCACTTATAGGCCGGTGTTGAACAATTAGAACACGTAGACACAGGGAGGGGAGTATCACACACTACAGTCAGTAGAGGTGGGCTAGAGGAGGGTCAGTGG
>PVKP010029111.1:0-17734 GCA_004027715.1 Plecturocebus donacophilus
TTGCTGATGAGGAGCTGTGATCCCCTGTAGGAGGAGAGGCATTCTGATTTCGGGTGTTCTCAGCCTTTTTGCACTGGTTTCTTCCCATTTTTGTGGATTTATCCACCTGTCGTCTTTGTAATTGCCGACTTTCAGATTGGGTCTCTGAGTGGACGTCCGGCTTGTTGGTGATGAAGTTTTTTCTGTTTCTTAGTTTTCCCTCGGAGGGCTCCCCTTCCCCACAGAGCTAGGTCTTCCCGGGTTCAGCTGTGCTTGTTCTCAGCCTCAGCGCTTCCAATTGCTGTTCTCCTTGTGGGGATGGGACCTGCCGAGCCCTACCAAAAGGGCATCCAGTCCCACACACTCCGCACCGAGAAGCACCACGCCGGCCAAAAGAGTCACGCTGGCGACCCGTGTGGCTCCTTCGCCGGGAATCTCCCAGTCTGTGGGCCTCAAAAATTCGTCTGCAATTGCGGCATCCACTTGCTCTCTGCGCTTTCACTGGGAGCTACAATCCTGAGCTGCTGCTACGCGGCCATCTTGGATCTCTCTCCTACTGTTTTAAATACTGTGAAGTGAGTAATATTGAGAGGAATGTCTAAGCACATCTGTGAGCATTTCCTTAGAATATTTTCTTTGAAATGTACTCTGTTATTTTTTTCTCTTAGTTTCAGGTCCTGTGTAAGGACTACCTATGGCAGGGGGCCCCAGGCTTTTTGGCACCAGGGATCAGTTTCATGGAAGACATTTTTCCACAAAAGTGGGAGGTGGTGGAGGCGGTGGTTTGGGGATGAAACTGTTCCACCTCAGATCCTTAGACATAGGTTAGATTCTCATAAGGCGCATGCAGCCTCGATCCCTTGCATACGCAGTTCACAGTAGAAATTGCACTCCTATGAGGATCTAATGCCATGGCTGATCTGACAGGAGGCGGGGCTCTGGTGGTAATGCTCACTTGGCCGCCATGCACCTCCTGCTGTGTGACCTGGTTCCTAACAGGTTCCTGATACCAGTCTGTGGCCTGGGGTTTAGGGACCCCTGATCAATGGCATGAAACCATCCTTCAGTCTTTTCACCCAGGGGTATCATATTTTAATTATTAAATGTCTGTCAATACAGAGTTTAAATATACACCATAAATATATTTTTCTTTTTTGTTTATGAGTCAGTTATGCATATGTTTTAGTCCATTTGTGCTGCTGTAACAAATACCACACACTGAGTAATTTATAAACAGTAGGAATTGACTTCTTGGCTGGGCCCTTTGGCTCACACCTGTCATCCCAGCACCTTAGGAGGCCGAGGCGATGAGGTGGCGGATCACTTGCGGTCAGGAGTTCGAGACAAGCCTGGCCAACATGTTGAAACCCCCGTCTCTACTAAAAATATAAAAATTAGCCAGGCATGATGGCGGGCACCTGTAATCCCAGCTACTCAGGAGGCTGAGATAGGAGAATCTGTTGAACCTAGGAAGCAGAGGTTGCAGTGAGCCAAAATCACACCACTGCACTCCAGCCTGGGCAACAGAGGTTGGTGGTTCTCTTTCCTGGCCCACAACCACCGAACTCTCTCCCCTGGAGATCTTGATTTCTTTTACTGGATTCCTTAGATTCCTCAAGTTAGGTTTCAACTTTCTCCTGAATTGCAATCATCGTTGCCATCTAGATTCCGATTTCTACATCTGTCATTTCCACCATCACTGTCTGATTAAAAACCATTCCTGGGGATGTAGTGCCAGTTTTTAGAGAGCTTTCTGTGTGCAGTCTAAAAAAGGAAAAAGTTACATATTTAGGAAATCCCATCAGACGAATAGCAGACTTCTCAGCAAACATTTTAAGCCAGAAAAGATCGGGGCCTGTTTTTAGCCTTCTTAAAGAAAAAAGAAAAGAAATCGACTTCTCATGGTTTTTGAGCTTGGGAACTCCGAGATCAAGGGGCAGGCATCTGCAAGGGCCCTGTTGCTGTGTCCTTTTATGGTGGATGGGCAAAGAGAAGAAAGAGAGGCAAAAGGAGACCTGGACTCATTTTTTAAATAGGAACCCACTCCTGTGATGATGACATTAATCCATTCACAAAGTCAGAGCTCTCTAGGCCTAATCATTTTCTAAAGGTTTCCCCACTCAGTACTATTAGAACGGTGATTAAGTTCAATACATGCTTTTTGAGGGACACAGTCAAACCATAACAATGTATGTCTATCAGTCTTTAATATAAAGATGTCTTTTTTCTGAACCCATTTTTTGTGAGCCTTAGTGGATCATCCTGAGTATCTGAGTTGAGGAACAATCACTTTAGCCTCATTTTTAAATTACTTACCTATTACTTAATCTGTAAAAGATATAACTAAATACTTGACTCTGTGCTGTCAAATGTTAAATGCTGATTTTTAAAAATTTGTATAATTCTGTAACTTTTAACAAAAAGTTCACTGAAGCAAAGCTCTCTCTTATTTTGTAATAATTCTAAGCACACAACTGTGCCCCTTATTATATAATAATTCTGTCTATATACCTGTCTATTATTACTTAACTGAGATCACATTCCCAATCATTATCACAACTCCTGAATCTTGTTCGATTTCTTCCACAACCAGCCTAATTTTACCCCTTCTTCAGTGATAGAAGAGGTCTGTGCTATGGTTGAACCTAAATATATTTGCTATTTCAGGTGACATTTAATGACATAGCTATACACTTCTCTCATGAAGAATGGGGATGGCTAGATTCTGCTCAAAGGGACTTATACAAGGATGTGATGGTCCAGAATTACAAGAACCTGGTCTCTCTAGGTAAGGATATCACCCCTTCCACTCCAATAGGGGACACCTTTATTTTGCCACTCTGTATTCCTGGAGATCCTTCTAAGTAAATGGCTGAATTTCTGTAGCATGTTCCCAAGGAAATGTGTAGCTCTGTTGTGCCCTGCCTGAAGCTTATCTTTCCATTTCAGTGAACACCCTTCATCCCTTCCTGTGGTACCTCTTGTGATGGCCTCTCTTAATAGAGGACCACAGCTTAAGCAATTATATATTCTTCCTGTAAGCAGGTCTTTCCATAACTAAGCCATATGTGATCACGTTATTGGAGGATGGAAAAGAGCCCTGGATGGTGGAGAAAAAACTGTCTAAAGGTGTGACTCCAGGTGAGCCATGGTGAACGAGACAAGGGGAGTTTTTATTGAAGATGCTTATAGTGAGTGTGGAGGCATTTTAGGGATACTGTCTTCAAAGATCTCGGATATAAATGAAAATTGAGGGGCATTTAGCTTAGCTTTTCCAAACAGTTGTTCCTCCCTCTGAAATTACTATCTGTACCACTCATGTCATCTAATCAAGGTTAGAATTTTTTGCCATCATAATAATTCAAATTGTTACTCTATTCATGATAAAGTAAAGCAAATTATTCCTTCCTAAATCTACTTAAGAAAAAAACATACTGATTGTTTTGGGCTAAGAAAAGCTGTCAGTTGGATGGAAAACCACTTTTCTAAAGCTGAGCTTTGTAGATGAAATATGAACATATTAGAGAAAGTAAGGAACATATAAAAATATGTTCCTAGGCATAACATTTTCTAATGTCCAATAAATGGTATGATACACAGTTTCTTCATAACTTCAGAAAGCCTAAATCTTTGTCAACTATAAAGAGCATTTCAATTATTCTGTTTTACTGTTTAATGTAGTAATATCAATTCTGTATTAATCTTAATCTGGCAGCAAATTGAGATTAAGGGAAGACTGGAGAAGAAAGCTATGAGACAAAATGCAGTCTTTCACACATGAATATAGGCACAAAATGATGGCTTGGAATCCCGAATGCCTTCCACATTTTATTTCTGATAGTTTTCTTTTTTTCACATACTATTTATCCATTATGTATTTTACCCATTTCTGTTATCACTTTCTCCTCTTGATTCTGTGAACTTCGTACTCTCTGCTCCATTTGAGCATTGTTGAGAAATCATTGAAGTATTTGAGTTTTCTGAACTATGCATTTTATGGGGGCTTCATATCCATTTCTCCTAATTCTGCCATAGAAGTTTCTTTTCAAGAAGTTAAACAAAAAAAAGCAGTGCTTTGCTTTCTTGATATATTTCAGATTGGGAATCAAGATTGGAAAACAAGGAATTATCAACAAAGAAGGATATTTATGAGGAAGATTCACTTCAAACGGTAACATTAGAAAAAGTTGTAAAACAAAGTTATGCATTTTCAAATTCTAGGAAGAATTTGGAATATATAGAGAAGTGGGAAGGGAAGCATGGAAGTCAGGTGGAACATTTCAGACCAGCAACTCTCATCTCTAGGGAAAGCCCCACTGGGGACAGTTGCACATACAACACATTTAGAAGCGCCTTTCATTCAAAGTCTATTCTTTCTGAACCACAAAAAATTTCTGCTGAAGGGAATTCACACAAATATGATATATTAAAGAAGAATTTACACAAAAAGTCAATTGTAAAAAATGAGAGACTCTGTGGTGGAAAGAAACTTGTGAATTCTAATGGAAATGGGGCAGCCTTCAACCAGAGCAGATCTCTTACCCTTCCCCACACTTGTGATAGAGAGAAAATTTATACATGCAGCGAATGTGGGAAAGCCTTTGGCAAACAGTCAGTCCTCAATCGCCACTGGAGAATTCATACAGGAGAGAAGCCCTATGAATGTCGTGAATGTGGGAAGACTTTTAACCGTGGCTCAGCCCTTACACGACATCTGATAAGTCATAGTAGAGAGAAACCTTACAAATGCATTCAATGTGGGAAGACTTTTAGCCATGGCTCATCCCTTAGACAACATCAGATAAGCCACAGTGGAGAGAAACCTTACAAATGTATTGAATGTGGGAAGGCCTTTAGCCATGTCTCATCACTTACGAACCATCAGAGCACTCACACTGGAGAGAAACCGTATGAGTGTACAAACTGTGGAAAGTCTTTTAGTCGTGTATCCCATCTCATTGAACATCTAAGAATTCATACCCAAGAAAAACGCTATGAGTGTCGTATATGTGGAAAAGCTTTCATTCATAGGGCTTCTTTCAGTCACCATCAGAAAAGCCATACTGGAGAGAAGCCTTATGAATGTAGTCAATGTGGGAAAGCTTTCTGCTGTAGCTCACACCTTACTCAACATCAAAGAATTCACACTATGAAGAAAAAATATGAATGCAACAAATGTCTGAAAGTCTTTAGTAGCCTCTCATTTCTTATTCATCATCAGAGTATTCATACTGAAGAAAAACCCTTTGAATGTCAGAAATGCAGGAAATCCTTCAACCAGCTTGAATCACTGAATATGCATTTGAGAAATCACATTAGTTTGAAACCTCATGAATGCAGTATATGTGGGAAAGCCTTCAGTCACAGGTCATCCCTGCTTCGACATCACAGAATTCATACTGGAGAGAAACCTTACAAATGTATTAAGTGTGGGAAGGCCTTTGGCTGTAGTTCACACCTTACTGTCCATCAGAGAATTCATACTGGAGAAAAGCCATATAAATGTAGTGAGTGTGGGAGAGCTTTTAGCAAAGGCTCAAATCTTACTGTCCATCGAAGAACACATAATGGAGAGAAACCCAGTAGTGTGGTAACCAGTGTAGTGTGGTAAGCGTGGAAAAGACTCTAGGCCACATGATTCAGTATACATGTGAGAAATCTTACAGAAGAGAAGCTATATGTAGCAGTATTTATGATAAACCTCATTCATAGATTCTCGTTTGCCATCAGAAATATTTATACTGGAAAAAGTCTTATGAATGTAGTGAATATGAGAAGGCAGTGATGCAGATCATTTTGTTTATCAGAGTTTATACTGTACAGAAATCATATGAAGACCATAAATGTGGGAAAGCGTTTGTCAGTATTAATCCCTTAATTGACATAAGTATACGCATACTAGGAGAAAACCATGTACATATAGGAAATATGAGAAAGGCTAAGGCAATAGGAACCTCCTACAGACTCCTGCAGGAGAGAAGCTGTATGGATGTAGAAAATTTAGAAATTGAGGGAAGTCTTCAGTTCCAAGTGCATCCCTTATTTTACAAAAAACTTAAACTGGAGAGAAATCTCATTTAAGAGATATAGCGAAGTGTTCACTAAGTGTTTATCTTGCTAGACATCAGAAGATTAATGATAGAACCTCCTGAAGGATTTAGAAATTACATGTAAATCTTTGCAGTGACACTATTTGTAAACAGCATTCTGCAGGAGAACAAATAAAGGTAGTATAATTAAGTGGGCATTTCTTAGAGCAGTAGCTTGCAGTTTTATTGAGTTCTACTTAAAATTTCTTTTGAGCTAATGGCCACCTGAAGATATTTAGTCACCCAGAGGAGCCAGTAAATGTTATAATGTTAAGCATTAAAGCTGCAGGCCGGGTGCGGTGGCTCAAGCCTGTAATCCCAGCACTTTGGGAGGCCGAGGCGGGCGGATCATGAGGTGAAGAGATTGAGACCACTCAGGCCAACATCGTGAAACCCCATCTCTACTAAAAAATACAAAAATTAGCTGGGCGTGGTAATGTGCGCCTGTAGTCCCAGCTGCTTCGGAGTCTGAGGCAGGAGCATTGCCTGAACCCGGGAGGCGGAGGTTGCAGTGAGCCATGCTCACACCACTGCACTCCAGCCTGGCGCCTGAAGACAGAGCAAGACTCTTGTCTCAAAAAAAAAAAAAAAAAAAAAAACCTGCAAAAGAAACAAAATGGTGTGAATAAAAGCTTTGGTATCTAATAAAATCATTTTGTATATAATGAACTCTTCCTTGGTGACTATTTCTGGCAAAAGTTTCACTAAGATTAGCCTTAGTAAAGCCTTTAGTGGGAGACGAGCAAACCTAGAGAAAAACAGCCTGCTCTTGGTACTGAGAATAGCAGTATTTTGGTGAGGATGATTCTGAAGCCATTGTCAGTGAGCTACGTTTCAAAAAAATCTACTGAGCATCACTCATGTATATTACACAGGGATGGGATATAGGAATCCAGTAGTTCTGAGCTCTAGCGGTGTGTCAAAATCACTGGGAGGACCTGTTAAAGCACAGGTTACTAAGCCTCAATCCTAGAGTTTCTGTATGAGTTGATTTGAATTTGCATTTTTCACATGTTCTTAGGTGACATTAACACTGTCCAGAATGTAATAATGATGTTATAATGTCACAGATGATATATTTCCTCAGTCATACCTATTAGCCATTTCTTGAACATCCACTGTGGACCTAATAGAAAAGAAACACTTCATACCCTTTAAGAGCTCCAAGGTGTGTGTATGTGAGGAACGTTAAGCTTTGGAGTCATGTTACCTGGCTTTAAATCCAAGTTTCATGTATACTGGCTTTGTGTGACCTGGGACAAGCTATTTCACTGTGTCATGCCTGTTTCTCCATCTAAAATGGTAATAAACCTATTTCACAGCATTATTATGAAAACTAAATGAGTTATAGATGCAAAGTGTTTACTACAATGCCTGGCCTCTCAATAGCATTGAATAAGTATTAGCTATTGATTCCATCATCATCTTCTCATGGTGGCTTCATCGTTTTGGTCTCAGATTCACATCTAATCACTTGTCACTCTTATCTGTTTACTATTTCACATTTTTGGGGGAGAGTTCTTAAACGCCCCCATTCCAGGCCAAGCGTGGTGGCTCATGCCTGTAATCTCAGCACTTCGGGAGGCCGAGGCGGGTAGATCACGAGGTCAGGAGATTGAGACTATCCTGGCTAGCATGGTGAAACCCCAACTCTAAAATACAAAAAATTAGCTGGGCGTGGTGGCTGGCACCTGTACTCACAGCTACTGGGGAGGCCGAGGCAGGGGAATCGCTTGAACCCGGGAGGCAGAGGTTGCAGTGAGCCAAAATCATGCCACTGCACTCCAGCTTGGGCGACAGAGTGAGACTCCATATCAAAAAATATATATACGGATGACAATCTTAGCTACTTCCTGCTGATGGGGTGGGGGTTGTTTTGGGGAAAACAGTGGTCAGATTCCTCCCAGAGTTCTATCTAAGGGTTCCTGGCAAAACTGCTCTGACCAGCTCCCCACACCTCCCTCCAGCCCAGCCCCATCTCACCTCTCCTGCTTGAGGTCAGCCTCTCAGACCCTCCACAGCCACCTCCCAGGGACACTTCTATATGAGATAGATGGGATGTTGAAATGATAGCCTCCCTTTAATCCCTAAGTTCTTTCCCAGAATGCAGAGGTGACCTCTCAGTGCATGTCTTATCACATCATCACAAAGCCCAGATACTTTGCTGTATCTCTCACCATAGAGTCCACACTCAGTGCCAGAACACACAACAGGCAGGACCCAGCCTGCTGACCTCAGGAATGATTCGCTTCCCTCCCTCTGTGGACCCCAGCTTTCCACTCCACTGGGCCCCATCTCTTAGGTTTCTTCTTGTCTCTGTCCTCTGCCAGGGTGGTTCCAATGCCAATCTGTCCTCCAAACAGAGTGAACCCTGATACCAAAACCAGAGAAATGCACAGCAACAAAAAGAAAACTGTAGGCCCATATCCCTGATAAACATAGATGTGAGCATCCTCCACAAAATACTAGCCAAACAAATGCAGCACCACATCAAAGTGATCATTCCCATGACCAAATGGGATTTAACCCAGGATGCAAGGATGGTTCCAGATACACAAATCAATAAATGAGACACATCACGTCAATAGAGTGAGTACAAGAACCATATGATCATCTCAATAGGTACAAAAAAAAAGCATGATAAAATTCAACAGCCTTCACAGTAAAAACTCTGAACAAACTGGGTATAGAAGAAATGTAGCCCAACACAATAAATCAATGTATCAAACCCACAGCCAACGTCATAGTGAATAAAGAAGAGCACAAAGCTCTTCTTCCAAGATCTGGAACATGGCAAGAATGTCCATTTTCACCACTTTTATTCTGTGTACTGGAAGTCCTAGCCAGAGTAATTAGGCAAGAGAAAGAAAGAGCATCCAGACTGGAAAGGAGCATGTCAAATTGTCTCTCTTGCAGATGGCATGATCTTATGTACAGAAAACCCCAAAAGCACCACCAAAAATCTCTTAGAACTGACCAGTGAATTCATTAAAGATGAAGGATACAAAATCAACATACTAAAATCACTACCATTCCTGAACATCAACAACAAATTAGCAAAGAAAGATCAATCTCATAAAATAGCTACAGAAAAAAAAGAACTTCAGAATAAATAAAGGAGTTGGAAAACCGAAAAAAGCTATAAAATACTGAGGAAACCAATTGAAGACACCACAAAATGGAAAGATACTGCTTGTTCATAATGGGAAGGATCACCATTGTGAGAATGACTGTGTAACCAAAAGTGATCTGCAGATTTCAATGCAATCCCTATCAAAATATCAATAACTCAGTAGCAAAAAACAAAACAAAACAAAATCTAATTGAAAATGGACAAAGGACCTCCAAAGATATTTTTCCTAAAAGGTCTTGCAGATGGCCAATAGATGCTTGAAAAGGTGTTCAGCATCACTGATCATCAGAAAAAATGCAAACCAAAACCACGAGCTATCATCTCACACCCACTGTCACGGGTACAAGCAAAAAGACATGATTCACAATACTCCATAGTGTAGAGTAGTCCCCCATTATCTGCAAGGGATACATTCCGAGACCCTCAGTGAGTCCCTTAAACCCTTCATAGCATCAAACCTTACAGTGTGCTATTTTTTATACATCCATACATATGATAAAGTTTAGTTTATAAATCAGAGATTAACAACAAAAATAAAAATTTATACCAATATGCTGTAATAAAAGTTGTGTAAATGTGGTTTCTCTCTCTTCAGAGAGAATGGATTGTAAATGTTTTTTATCAGACTTAAGAAATGGAGCAAGACTCCATGTCAAAAAAATATAAAGATAATTTTTTAATCAAAATATACAACACTGAGTTAAAGGAAGCATTCATATATTTAATTACAGTAAACTTTAAAATTCTGTTCATTAAAAATCAGTAAGAGAATACAAAACTGATCCATAGTGGGGAAAAACGTTTTCCACAAATAACCAAACAAGGGCTCTTGTCAAGAAAATACAAAGAACTCCTCCAACACATTGGAAGGCCAAGGTAGGCGATCAGCTGAGCTCAGGAGTTTGAGACCCCCAGCCTGGACAATATAGCAAAACCCAGTCTTTACTAAAAATAGAAAAATTAAGCCAGGCACAGTGGCTCATGCATGTTATCCCAGCACTTTGGGAAGCCGAGGCGGGTGGATCACAAGGTCAAGAGATCAAGACCATCTTAGCCAACATAGTGAAACCCCGTGTCTACTAAAAATACCAAAATTAGCTAGGCGTGGTGGCCCATGCCTGTAATCCCAGCTGCTTCGGAGGCTGAGGCAGGAGAATCACTTGAACCCGGGAGGCGGATGTTGCAGTGAACTGAGATCATGCCACTGCACTCCAGACTGGTGACACAGTAAGACTTCGTCTCAGAAAAAAAAAAATTAGCTGGGCCTGGTGGCCTGTGCCTGTAGTACAAACTTCTCAGGAGGCTGAGGCAGGAAGATTGCTTGAGCTCAGGAGGTTAAGGCTGCAATGAACCGAGATCATGCCACGGCACTCCAGCCTGGGTGGCAGAGAGACTGTCTTCAAGAAGAAGAAGAAAAAGAATATACAAAGAACTACAAATCAACCAGAGATGGAAAAAAGAAAAGAACATACAATATATAAAGGGGAAAAAAGACTTCTACTCACACTTCACTCAATGACCAATAAACGTATGAAGAGGCCTCAACCTCATTACACCAGAAAATGCAAATAGAAACCACAGTGAGATACCCCTGATACCACCTACAGATGGCTCACACAACACGACAGTACCAGCTGGTGGTGATCTAGAGCAGCAGGAAATACGACAGTGTGGCTGGGGATGTGCACTGCACAAATGCTTTAAAGGTTTCCTGTTTGCCGGAACAGTCAAGAATATGAATGCCTTATCACCTAAAATTCCACACATAGGCACAAACCCTAACAAATGTTCATTTAAAAGCTCCCTGTAGTGTTCATGATAATAGAATCAGTACACATGGTAGATTTTTTCAATCATAAAGACAGCAGTGTGGATTTGTTGTAACCAAGCGAGCAGGAAACCCCCACTGAGACAAAGACTAGGCCAAATTACAGGGTCTTTATTGCCGGCGGCCATGGAGGACCTGCGTCCCTCTGACCCATGGCCCCGAAAGGAGGGTGCCAAGACCTTTTATGCCCAAAAACCACCTCCTGGGCAGGGGTAGGGGCAAGGGGCTTTGGACATTCCGTAAACAACCTCCTGGGCAGGGGTAGGGGCGAGGGGCTTTGGACATTCCGATTGTTACTTAAGTGGTTCACAGAAGTCAAGATAAGCATTAGTTTACACATTGTCTGGGTAGGGTGAAAATTACAGACCTTAGTTACTTATTACAAGTCTTAAAATGGCACAGGGGCCAAAATGGCGTTGGTTTGGACTGTTTGCCTGACATATTAGGGTTACAGAGAGCAGTTTCAACGGACAGCCAAGGTATGGTCAAGGTATGCAGTTTATGGGGCATTTACCATGTCACATTCCCCCCTTGTGTTACTTACAGGAATTAAATCATTGATTCCTCCAGCAGGTCAGTATTATTTGTTCTAAGGGCCCATATTGAGACCTTAATATCATTAATTTTACAGAGTCTACCCTAGATTTAATGAACATGAACAGTTGATTCAGGAGGCAGGGGCTGAACATGAGTCCCAGTAGGAGCAGGGCCAGAGGTCCCACCAGGCCCGTAAGGAGGGAAGTGAGCCAAGGGGACCAGGAAAACATTTTTTAATACCAACTTTCTGAAGCCTCTCGAAGTTGTTTTTGGTGTCCAGATTTTGTCTAACCAGGGAGAGGCTCTCTCGGATGAGGCCTGACCTATTATCATAGAAGCAACATTGTTCATTAAGGGTGGCACATAACCCCCCTTGTTTTAAGAATAACAAATCTAGTCCTCTTTGAGCAGAGTTGGGGTTGTAGGGGAAGGTCATTGAGGAGGAGTATTGTTTGTTTGGATGAGGGGACTGTGTCTTTATAGGGGCTTCTTGTTGTATAATCTGAGCAATGGGTCCTATAAGGTGGTTGGGTCAGGGCGGGGTTATACGCTGGATGGTAAAGATGTTTCCCATGTCCCACCCACTTATATATACCCTGAGACCCCAGGTCTGTCCCGTGTTCTATTTGCTATCGGGTCTTTACAGTTACCTGATGTGGGTTGCAAGACCCAGTGGAATGTGGGGATGGAGGAGACCCTCACTGAAGGGAAATGAAAGTCTCTGTTTTGGTTGTATCCTGACATGGTGGAGATAGTCTTACAACCCCAAAAGGGGCAAAAGAACTCATTTTTAAGTCTCCACAGTTCCATCTTTTTTGTGGGGTGGATCCCGGGCACAGATATAATCCCATGATTTGAAGTTGTTGCTCTGCCCTTGAACTGCTGCACCCGGCTATACTTCCACTTGTTCTGAAATTTAGGTTTGGGCCCAGGAGGGCACAGAGGTCTAGGGAGAAGCTAATGGGGTTCTTTGGAAGATACTCAAGGGCTAAGTTGACTAGGGTGGATCCTTGACCTGTCCCGAAAACATATCCTCCAGTAGAGCCCTCGGTGAGGACCCATTGATAGTAGATGGGATCTAAGGGTGTTTGTAAATCCCATAGGGATTTACAGCACAGATCAGGGTGGCGAGGGTGGTGACCGCGAAGAGCGCACAAGTCTTAGCTTTAGCGAATCGGGGGATGAGTGGTTGATGTTCCTTGTCCTTCTGGTGGGGCAGTCTTGACATGGGTGTGATGAATCCAGGCCCTTAGTCCATTCACCTGGAGTGCAGTGGGAGTGGTCAGGGTAACCGTGTAGGGTCCCTTCCAACGGGGGGTGAGGCCGGAGGTGGCGAATCTTTTAACAAAGAAAACTTTGTCAGGGTTTCTTTTATGGTCTGGTTCATTCGTTCGACTTGTCCTGAACTCTGGGGATGATAGGCACAGTGTAATTTCCGGATACACCCAGGGCCTTGGTTAGGCCCTGAGAAATTTGTGCAGTAAAGGTGGGCCCATTGTCTGACCCCAGCATTAGAGGGAGGCCAAACCGAAGAACAAGGTCCTGTAATAGTTTTGAGTGGCCACCAAAGCAGCCTCGGACCTAGTGGGGAAGGCCTCGACCCAACCAGAGAACGTATCTATAAACACCAGGAGGTATTTATAGCCATTTGCTAGGGGTTTTATTTCAGTGAAATCTACTTCCCAGTGCTCCCCAGGGCTAGTCCCTCTGAGTCTCACTCCTACCTGACTAGACTTGTTCCCTCCCGGATTTACTGGGGCACATACGTCACACCGAGTAGTGATTTCCTTGATAAGTTCATGTAAGTGGGGAATGTAGTACTTGGCTTTTAGCAGTTCAGTTAGTCTGATCTGTCCTGAGTGGCTTGGTGTGTGTCCTTAACTAGGGCCCATCCTAGAGCCTCAGGGACCACAATGCTTTGGTCTGGCGGTATCCACCATCCTGTGGAGTCCTGTGTGGCACCCTGTTCCTTTGCAAAGTCCTTCTCACCTGCGGAGTACGTGGGAGTAGGGGCAGAACTGGGGCGGGCAGGGTTACAAGGAGGGTCCGTGGCTTCACTGGCCCCATGGCTGCCTGCCTGCCTGTAAGTCAGCAGCCCTGTTTCCCTTTGCCTCTGGTGAATCCCCTATTGGTGTCCCTTGCAATGGACCAGTGCCACAGTCTTAGGCTGCCATATAGCCTCCAGCAGGGCTGGAATTTCCTCCTTATTTTTAATAGCTTTGCTTTTCCGTTTGAGGTAAGAAGTCCTCTTTCTTTATATATTGCTCCGTGTACATGAGCTGTAGCAAAGGCGTAACAGCTGTTGGTGTAAATAGTGACAGTCTTTCCCTCCGCCCAGTTTAAGGCTTTTATGAGGGCTGTAAGTTCAGCCTTTTGGGCTAAAGTCCCATGAGGAAGGGCCTGGGCCGAGATGCTCACTCAGGGTGACGATGGCTGCCCCCACATACCTGACTCCGTTGACCATAAAACTGCTGCCATCCGTATATAGTACCTCTTCCAGGTTCTGTTAAGGGGACGTCAGTGAGATCTGGTCGAGCAGTTTGGATGACATCTGCTATTTGTTGACAGTCAGATCTGGGTCCTCCTGGCTCACTTAGGCAGCAGTGTGGCCGGATTCAGGACTGTAGTCTTCAGGAACTTGATGCGGGGCTGGTCCGAGAGTAGAGCCTGATACTGTACTATGCGGACATTAGACATCCACCTTCCTGGAGTCCCGCAGAGTAGTGATTCTACTGCATGGGGTGCCTCTAGGTTTAATTCCTGCCCCAGAGTCAGTTTGTCCGCCTCCTTTACCAACAGGGCTGTTGCTACCACGGACCAAAGGCAGGCTGGCCACCCACAGGCTACAGAATCAAGTCTTTTTGATAGGTAGGCAACCAGCCTGGACCATGGTCCTAATGTCTGGGTGAGCACCCCCTTCGCGATTCCTTGTTTTTCATGGACAAACAACCAGAAGGGTTTAGAAGTATCTGGCAAGGCCAGGGCTGGGGCCAAGGTCAGAGCGGCTTTAAGTTTATCAAAAGCCTGTTGTTCTACTACTGTCCAAATTTGGGGTTGATTCCCTCCGGTGCAGGCATACAGAGGCCTGGCTATTTCGGCAAAACCTAAAATCCATAGCCTACAGTACCCTACCACCCCAAGGAACTCCCAAACTTGGTGTTTTGTGGTAGGGGCGGGTATTGTAGTACTGCTTGGACTTGGTTGGGCGCCAGCACCTGGTTGCCCTTTTCTATGAGATAGCCCAGGTCAGTAACCTTTTGTTGACAGAGGTGGGCCTTTTTGGCTGAGACTCGATATCCCAGAGTTTGTAGGGTTAACAGTAAAGACTGGGTGGCTTCCTTGCAGGCCTCTTGGGTTCTTGAGGCCAGAATTAAGTTATCTACATATTGGAGTAGCATACACTCAGGGAACTTGGCCCGGAAGGTGGCAAGATTCTGGCTAAGTGCCTCATCAAATAGAGTGGGAGAGTTTTTTGAATCCCTGAGGCAGCCGGGTCCATGTGAGTTGCCCCAAGACCCTAGTGTCCAGGTCCGTTCACTCAAAGGCGAATATGGGTCTGCTGATTGGGGCCAGTGGGATGCAAAAGAATGCATCCTTGAGGTCCAGGATGGTATAGTAATGGTGGTTCGGGTTCAGGAGGCTTAGGGTATATGGATTTGGGACTGTGGGGTGGACAGTTTCTACTCTTTTATTTACTTCCTTTAAGTCATGTATGGGCCAGTAATCCTTTGTGCCAGGTTTTAGAACAGGGAACAGAGGGGTGTTCCAGGGTGACATATTAAGAATTCCTCCTTCCAGGAGTCTCGTTATGTGCAGAACGATTCCCCGCCTGGTTTTCTGACTCATTGTGTATTGCTGTACCTGGACCGGAGCTGCTGTCACCAACAGTTGGACCACAACCGGGGTACGGTGTTCTGCCAGACTGCAGGATTGGTCTCAGCCCACACTCTAGGTACACTCTCCTGTAATTGGCAGAGGAGGTCTGACGTTGATGCCTGATTTGTTTCTGGTGATAAAGCTTCCTGCAAGAGATACTCATCTGACAGAGCACAAGTGATGAGGATTTGCTGAGGTGCTTTCGATACGGAGGGCAAACGGGGGACAGAGAGGCAGGCCTGATTTTCATAGGAGATGGTTGCTCGAAGTTTGTGAAGTAGGTCCCACCCTAATAGCATTCTGGAAAAACTAAGAAGGAATGGGTAACGTTGCAGTTTCCTAAGTCAACGACTTGATATGTGGTCCATGAACTTGTCGTGGTCTTTCCTGTGGCCCCCTGGATGACTGTTTTGCTACTGGATAGTGGTCCCAGAGGCTGAGTAAGGACTGAGTGGGCCACCCCACTGTACACTAAGAAACTGGTAAGTTTGCCCCCAATCTTTAAAGTAACCCTGGGCTCCTGGGGGCTTAATAAGAGCCCTGGCCCTGTCAATCCTGACCTTCTAAATTGAGGATAGCCCTCAGTGGTTTTTCTTAAGCGGTTACTCGTCTTTTTCTCTTAGGGCACTCGTTTTTCCAATGTCCCTCTTCTTTACAGTACGCACATTGGTTTCTCCCTAACGGGGCTGGGGGCCCTTTTGCAAGGCCCCCTGCCCTCATGGAATGACTCATGTCTCCTGAAGGGCTGCTATTACTCCCTTAATGCCTTTTTTGTCTTGTATGGCTCCAGGAGTATCCCTGTTATCAAAAAACCTTTTGGGCAGTTTCCAGCAATTGGGTCAAATTCATTCCCTGGAAACCATCTAGTTTTTGTAACTTAGACAAAGGCCAAGTTAATGGCCCCGTTGATTTTCCGGGGCCTCAGGGTCTATAGGAATATAGGTACAGTATGCCTCTTGCAGGTGTTCCAGGAAAGCAGCCGGTGACTCCTGCGGACCCGGAGTCACTGTTCCTATCTTGCAGAGATTGGTGGGCCTCCTAGCTGCCCTCTTAACCCCTGATAAAAGATACCGGTGAAGTGTTCAGAGCCTGGTGACCCCCTGAGGTGTTGGGGTCTCATTGGGGTTGGGTAGAGGGAAAAACTTCTTCAATTCAGTCCTCGTTCTCTTCTACTGTTCCTCCCCCTGGACCTATGATGGCTTTCAAGGCCTCCTACTTCTGCCTCTTTCCTCTGTGGTGAACAGAATCAGTAATAATTGTTGGCAGTCATCCTAAATGGGGCAATGAGTCTGCAGTACAGATTCCAAGAGCCCTGTCAAAGCCTGAGGCTTCTCAGAGAACGGGGGATGTTGAGCCTTCCAGTTAAATAAGTCACTTGAAGAGAAGGGGATGTGAACAAAGAATGGGCGACCCCAATTGTTTCCTCCTGTTGGGGGTGCCTCTCAGAGAGGAATAATTGCCGGTGGGTGTGGAGCTCCGCTGAGGGTGTGTAGGGGGGGGACAAGGGTTGGTACTGTCTGGGGAAGGATTCTGAGGCCCCAGTTCGGGGGGCCTTGAGTATGGTGGAGGTAATTATTGATCTTCTGCCAGGGAAGAGAGTACGGCTGGCACCGAAGGGGCTTTCTCAGGGCCTGCCAGCATAACTTGTATCCCAGCATGCTTTATGCAGCGTTAAAGCCAAGAGTGGGGGCTGTTGAACTAAGCCTAGCCACTGGTCAGTGTATGGAAACTGATTGGGTGCCCATGGGAACCTGTCACCACATTCCATACAGCCTGGGTTACCTTGAGATCTTATGTCCCAGTGTCTGGCCACCCCACCCCAAACGATAGCCACTCCAATTTACACAGGGTGCAGAAGAGGAGGAGAAGGACCAGGCTGGCAACAAGGAGAAACTCAGCTCAAAGCTGGTTTTTGAGGGAGGAAGCAGAGAGGACAGTTCAGAGGACAACTTTGCAACTGACCAGTTAGAAGGTAAAGCAGCCCAGGCCGGGCACGGTGGCTTACGCCTGTAATCCCAGCACTTCGGGAGGCTGAGGTGGGCGGATCAGGAAGTCAGGAAATCCAGACCATCTGGCTAACACGGTGAAACCCCGTCTCTACTAAAAATACCAAAAATTAGATGGGTGTGATGGCACACACCTGTAGTCCCAGCTACTAGGGAGGCTAAGGCAGGAGAATCGCTTGAACCTGGGAGGCAGAGGTTGCAGTGAGCCGAGATTGCGCCATGGCACTCCAGCCTGGGCAATAAGAGTGAGACTCTGTCTCAAAAAAAAAAAAAAAAAAAAAAAAAA
>PVKP010029111.1:17834-29456 GCA_004027715.1 Plecturocebus donacophilus
AAAAAAAAAAAAAAAAAAAGGAAAGCAAAGCAAAGCAGCTCAGCTCACAGGGAAGCCTCCATGGCTGGACTTTACTCTCTGGCCCCACTGCCATCACTTCCTCCAAGAAGTGTCCCCCTGGTCCTGCTGAAAGCCCCACTCCCCATCTCAGTGCTCTCCACGCTGTTGACGTCCTTGGTTAGACTCCCTGACCTTCCCTGTACCTGCCGGCTCAGCCCACCAAGGGGCGCCTGCGCCAAGCCTCGGCCCGCTGGACTCCGGGGCCGCCATTTCCCCTGCGGGCACCTCCTGGTGTTCCCTTGGGCTTGGCCTGTACAGCCTAGCTGGTTCCTGAGGGCGCCTAGTCCCCGGCCCCGCGGGCGAGTCACAGACCTCACACCTGACGGTGGGGGAGGGAGAGGGGAGCAGCAGCCAAGAGGCGGGTCCAGGCTCTCCTAGGGGCAAGTGATTTCGGTCCAAATGTCGCCTGAACCCGCGGGGATGCCGCCATCAGGACCAGGGCCCACCACATGCAGACCCCACGTTCCCGTCAGTCCCGGGGAGCACGGAAAGCCCCCGCACTGCATTTCATGGGATGACCGACCTTAACACCCTTAACGCCCTTGAAACCCCAGGCTACCCTAAAGTTTGAAAGGCAGACACACATGGTGAGGTTTTAGAGGAATTTATACAAAAGTCCTGAAACCACAAGGTTCTTAACACCTGAAAACCAGCTCCATGACAGACAAATTGGACACTTGTGAATTTGCTGGAATTTAAGAAACAACAAGCCTGGTTCAAGATCTTAGAAAATTATATTCTTTTAAAGAAAATGAAAATATCCTCAAGGGAAAAACTTAATTTAAGTCAAATCCTGTCCTTTTGTAGTGGAGCCCATGCCCGGAGCTCAGACACGGGCTTTCCCGCAGCGTGGCCAGGGTGCCCCCTCGTGTCGCTCCTGAGCAAGACCTGGAGCTGGAGCCCCGCGGGGGCTTTTCCTGGGCTGAGCAGGAGGGTAGGGGAATCCCAAGCCAGGAGTCCTAGAAGGAGGAGCAGGGCGACAACTGGGGCCATAAAAACCCATCAGAGTCCTCAGGGCCAATTCCCACAGTGACCATGTGGTGACAATGTCCCCAGGCCCCTTCCCACCCACCAGCAGGCACTGTGATAGGAGATGCAGGAACACGCATGACCCCGCCAGCCCCGCCTTCCAGACCACAGCCTGCCTGGGAGCACGCTTGTGTTGGGGGGAGTCCCAGGCCCCTAAACAACAGACAGCAGCTCCTACCCAGGAATGCGCCTGGGTCATCTCGCACCCGTGGCCAGGGCAGGGGCCCTCTCCATCCTGGTGATACACGGCCTATCCTGAAGCTGCAGGATGCACTGGGGCCCCGAAATGGAAAGGTGGTGATGGGGTGAGTGGGAGGCAGGGCCCGCAGGGAAGTGACTTGAGCAGGCACAGACGGTGAATAAATAGAAGCTTCCACGCTGGGGTCCGGCCCCTGCAGACAGCAGCTCGGTGGGAAGGTGGGATTGGGGGAAGCCCATCCTGACACTGACCAGGGCCACCCACGCGGCCCTCCCTCCACACCCACACCCACCCCAGCCCAGGGATAGGTTTTCCCCTGCTCAGAGCTCAGTAACGTGCACGGTCGATGAGGGAAGAGGCCCAGGCTGGAGGCGCCTCAGGTGGCAGCGACGACACAGCAGGTGGCCCGCCAGGGGATAGCAGCGGCGTCCTTCCTCCCCACTCAGCTGCAGCCCGCAGTCCTAGGGAAGAACATAACCCCCAGCTCCAGAGTCAGCAAAAAAAAGGGGCACATCACGGCACTTTAGATGTCATGGGAGGGGGCAGACCTGCAGGGCTCCTTTTAAGATAAAGACTCTTCAGAGGGCGCAGGAATCCAGCATTTTGGGAGGCCAAGGCGCTGCCTCGGTCAGGAGTTCGAGACCAGCCTGGCCAACATGGTGAAACTCTGTCCCTACTAAAAATACACAATTAGCCAGGTGTAGCGGCATATGCCTGTAATCCCAGCTACTTGGAAGGCTGAGGCTGGAGACTCGCTTGAACCCAAGAGACAGGTTACAGTGAGCAGAAATCTTGCCAGTGCATTCCAGCCTGGGTGACAACAGCAAAACTCCATCTCAAATAAACAAATAAAAAGACTCTTCCTTTGCCAGAGGGGATGGGAAGCCCAGCATAGAGCACAGAGGACAGGCACAGCCTCTCAGGCATCCAAGAGGAAGTCACTAGATAGACGTAAGGCTGCAGGGACAGGGCTACGCAGTCAACGTGGGTATCACCAAAAAAAACCTGATGGTTTGGGTGTTTATTCGTTTGTTTGGGACAGGGTCTCTCACTGTTGCCCCCACCTCAGCCTCCTGAGTAGTAGCTAGGACCACTAGCACACCTGCCACACCCTGTGAATTTCATTTTTTGTAGCAATGGGGTTTCATTATATTGCTCAGTTTGGTCTCGAACTCCTGACCTCAAGCGATCCTTCGCCTCAGCCTCCTAAAATTCCTGGGATTACAGGAATGAGCCACCATGCCTGGCCTGTTTTTTGTTTATTAGACAGGGTCTCACTGTGTCACCCAGGCTGGAGTGCAGTGGTACAATCTCAGCTCACTGCAGCCTCAAACTCCTGGGCTCAAGCAATCCTCCCACCTCAGCCTCCCAAGTAGCTGGAACTACAGACACGTACCACCATGCTCAGCAAATTTTTTTCCCCTTGTATTCTGTAGAGACGGCATCTTGCTATGCTGATCATGCTGATCTTGAACTCCTGACTTCACAACCATCCTCCTACCTCAGCCTCCAAAGTGCTGGGACTGTAGGCATGAGCCACCACACCTGGCCAAACATGATGGTTTTTAAAAACAAAACAGGCCAGGCACGGTAGCTCACATCTTGAATCCCAACAGTTTGGGAGGCTGAGGCGGGCAGATCACAAGTTCAGGAGTTCAAGACCAGCCTGGCCAATATGGTGAAACCCCATCTCTACTAAAGATATAAAATGAGCCGGGAGTGGTGGTACTCGCCAGTAATCCCACTACTCGGGAGGCTGAGGTAGGAGAATCACTTGAACCCGGGAGGCAGAGGTTGCAGTGAGCCGAGACTGTGCCACTGCACTCCAGCCTGGACAACAGGGTGAGACCCTGTCTCAAAAACAAAAACAAAAACAAAAACAGTAGACTACCTCTTCCAGGGAGTGCAGATCACTAGAAAAGAGAAGTGGGCAAATAGAACCTTCCATGATGAGGTGGGAAGAGAAAAGACCTGGGCAGAGGAGATTTAAGGAGAAACAAAAGTGAAGAAAACCAAAACCGGCCGTCCCAAGGGCAAAGCAAAGCAGGTGTGTGGAGGATGGAGCAGTTCCTGCGCTGGAAGCTGCTGGGGGGCCCAGAAGGACGTGTCCACCAGTTCCCGCCACACAGGGGTCCCTGGAGCAGAGTAGTGGGATGAATGCCACCCCGAGGTGATCTGAAGAGGCGATAGTGAGAGGAACTGGAGACACCAGGGGGAGCAGCAGGCTGGCTTCACGTCCCTTTTCGGGCTGTGGGCTGGAATGCTGGCAGCTTTCACCCATTACCCAGAGCCCCTGACACAACGCCTGCCCCGCCCTGCACAGGGAAGGGAGCTGGGCTTCTGCAGTGCCACCAAACTGCTCCTGTCCCTGGTCTCCTGCCTGGCCCACCACAGGCCACTGGCTGGTCGCTGCTACCAACCGCTGCACACCAGGCGAGGGAGGAGTGTGGGATTCTGGAGGTATCAGTCCCCATCCAACCGCTTCACCTCGGACAAGCAGCACCGCCAGTGCCTGCCCTGTGACTTTCAGCGTCAACCTCCCCCGCTGCACTGGGTGCTGGGCAATCCCCAGGGGACCACACAGTCCACAGGACAGCCCAGTAGGTAGAGCGGCACAGAGGCCCTGTTAGTGCTGGAGGAGCCCTGGCCCCTCTGCGGAACATCCCTGCTCCTCATCCTCCCTCCTGGGTACCATGGCGCCACTCACCCCCACGAGGAGACCTGTCACCCAAGTGATCCCTGATTGCTACTGCGGATTCCCCACTGCTATGCCCTCTGCTCTTGCTGGGACACAGTCACCTGCAGCCTCCTGGTTCTCCTCCTGCCCAGGCCTCCTCAGCCTCCCTTTGTGGCCACTTCATCTGCATGTGTCCTGTAAGTGGCAGTGCTCCCTGAGCCATCCTGACCCCTACTCCTTCTCCAACTCGCCCTGGAAGATTTCATTTTCTCCCTGGCTTCAGCTGCTGTCCCTGTGTCCATCATGGGACCCTTGCTTCCCGCCAGGAGAGGGAAACAGAAATTGGATTTCCTCCCACCTTCAATGAGAATAACAGGCTAAAGAGATGACTCTCAGACCCCAGACAACAGACCAGGGAGGCCCATCTTCTCTCAGAGAAGGGAAACCCGGCAGGTGCACCCCACAATGCCCAACTGCCTGGACACTGCTCTGGCTGCTGAGGGGAGCCCCATGGTCTCCCTGAGTTGAGAATCTAGGGAGGCCAAGGTGACAGGAATTCCCAGGGCCAAGATTCACACCTGGTGTCATGGCTCACGCCTGTCATCCCAGCATTTCAGGAGGCTGAGACAGGCAGATCACTTGAAGTCAGGAGTCTGAAACCAGCCTGGCCAACATGGTGAAACCCCATCTCTACTAAAAATACAAAAATTAGCCAGGCATGGTGGCGGGCGCCTGTAGTCCCAGCTACTCAGGAGGCTGAGGCAGGAGAATTGCTTGAACCCAGCAGGTAGAGGTTGCAGTGAGCTGAGATGGTGCCACTGCACTCCAGCCTGGGCAACAGAGCAAGACCTGTCTCAATAAATAAGATTCAGAGAAGAGAGCACCATACGCCAGTGACCCCAAATTCCCACAGCTGTCGGCAGGGTAGCTGAACTCCCACCCACTTAACGGTCTACTGGACATCTTCATTTGGGGTCTCATCCCCTCCTCCCCCTGCCCTCACTCTCTGCTGGGGTTCTCATGAACACCTCTCAGCCCTCAACCCCCAACATCCAGACACCCGCCAAATCCAGTCCTTTCTATGGCCTAACCATCACTCAGCCTACTTCCCTGAACTTGGGCCCCCAACCCTGACTCCTCCAGCTGCTCAGGGGAGACCTGCCTTACTCCCTCCCCCAATTCACTCTCTGCAGTGCTGGAAAAGGAAAAGTAGAATGGGGTAGATGCCATAAAACAGGTGAGGCCAGCACAGTGGCTCACGCTGTAGTCCCAGCACTTTGGGAGGCCGAGGCAGATGGATCTCTTGAGCCCAGGAGTTCAAGACCAGCCTGGGCAACATGATGAAACCCCATCTCTACTAAAAATATCAAAATTAGCTGGATGTGGTGGCACAAGCCTGTGGTATCAGCTATTTGGGAGGCTGAGCCTGGGAGGTTGAGGCTCCAGTGAGCTCTAACTGTGCCACTGCACTCCAGTCTAGGCAACAGAGCAAGATCCTGTCTCTAAAAAATAAAAACTGCCGGGCGCGGTGGCTCATGCCTGTAATCCCAGCACTTTGGGAGGCCAAAGAGGATGGATCACGAGGTCAGAAGTTCCAAGACCAGTCTGGCCAAGACAGTGAAATCCCATCTCTACTAAAACATAAAAACTGGTCGTGGTGGTGGGTGCCTGTAACTCCAGTTGCTCGGGAGGCTGAGGCAGAGCATCACTTGAACCGGGGAGGCGGAGGTTGCGGTGAGCTAAGATCACGCCACTGAACTCCAGCTTGGGTGAAGAAACGAGACTCTGCCTCAAACATAAACACTTTTTTTTTTTTTTTTGAGACAGTCTTGCTCTTGTTGCCCAGGCTGGAGCACAGTGGCGTGATCTCGACTCACTGCAGCCTCTGCCTCCTGGGTCCAAGTGATTCTCCTGCCTCCATTTCCAGAGGAGCTGGGACTACAGGCACACGCCACCACGCCCAGCTAATTTTTTTTTTTGAGACAGACTTTAGGTTTTGTTGCCCAGGCTGGCGTGCAATGGCTCAATCTCAGCTCACTGCAACCTCTGCCTCCTGGGTTCAAGCAATTCTCCTGCCTCAGCCTCCCAAATAGCGGGGACTATAGGCATGCGCCACCATGCCCGGCTAATTTTTTTTATTTAGTAGAGACAGGGTTTCACCATGTTGGTCTGGCTGGTCTCAAACTCCTGACCTCAGGTGATCTACCCACCTCGGCCTCCCAAAGTGCTGGGATTACAGGCCTGAACCACTGCACCTGGCAAAACTAAAATTTTGAAAAGGGGAGCCCACGAACACCTGGAAAGGAGAGCCGTGTGGGAGGACTGCCTCAGCTGCCTGCCTCCCGGGAACCCAAACTCACCTCACAGTGGTAACATGCCACGTGGTAGTCTCTGTCCATGGACACCACACGGATGGTTGTTTCACAGCCCTGGAGGAAAAGATGGAGTTCACACACAATGAGCACACGAGGACTATGGGGAAGCTGTGCGTGAGCGTGCACTGCCACACACCACGCTCCTGTCCCAGCAGATGCGAATGCCCGCCCCAGAAGCACTGCCATGCTGCTTCACTACGGTGGGACAGGTACCAGCAGGTGCATACAGACACACGTGGGCCTGAAGTGTCCTCCAGAGCCACAGCCCACAGCACGCACAAAGGACCACAAGAGTGTCACGTGGGTACCAATGGATGTGGACATTATTTTCACCTCATTGTTTGTTATTTTTTTTTTGAGATGCAGTTTCGCTCTTGTTGCCCAGGCTGAAGTGCAATGGCCCGAACACGGCTCACCGCAACCTCCGCCTCTCAGGTTCAAGCAATTCTCCTGCCTCAGCCTCCCGGGTAGCTGGGATTACAAGCATGTGCCACCAGGCCAGGTTAATTTTGTATTTTTAGTAGAGACGGGCTTTCTCCATGTTGGTCGGGCTGGTCTTGAACTCCCAACCTCTGGTGATCTGCCCACCTTGTCCTCCCAAAGTGCTGAGGTTGCAGGTATGAGCCATTGTGCCTGACCTCCTTTTTTTTTTTTCCTTTCTTTTTTTTTTTTTTTTTTTTTAAGAGACAGGGTCTCTCTCTGTTGCCCATGCTGGAGTTGAGTGGTGCAATCACAGCTCACTGAGGCCTCAAACTCCTGGGCTCAAACAGTCCTCCTGCCTTAGCATACCAAATAGCTGGGACTACATGCATGCACCACCACACCTGGCTAATTTTATTTTTTTGTAGAAATGGCCCAGGCTGGTCTCAAACCCCTGGCTTCAAGCAATCCTCCCACCTTGGCCTCCCAAAGTGCTGGGATTGCAGCATGGGCCCCTGTGCCTGGCCTGTTTTCACTTCCTCGAAGTCTCGAAAGGGCACTGCCAGTTCTGCTTCGGCAGGCACACCGGCCGGGGACAGAGCCAGCACTGTGGGAAGACCCCAGGCCAGGAGAGCTGCCGCACCCTTGGGGGGCTCCTGCACAGACCACGTCCATCCCTCTCCCAGCCCACCCCACCTCAGCCTGCAGAGCTGAGCAGACCCAGGGCGCAGCCCTTCTGTCAGTGGGGAATGGAGCGGAGGCTGGCAGTGGCACAGCCAAGCAGCAGGAGCCACCACTTCCCTCGACCTCATGCCAGGGGACATCTGTACCCCACGTGCGCACGCACGACACCCTTCCCTCGCTCCTGAAGGATCTATGGGAGGAGCACCTGCTCATCCCTCCCACTGTGGCCCAAAACCCAGTCTAGACCCACACAGACCAGGGCAGCGGCCAGGCTGGGCCAGGCACCCGATCCTCTCTGGGTGAGTGGCTCTTACCTGTGCAGGGAGGATAGGACGGGCACAGGAGGCGCATTTTGGTGCAAAAACCCTGGAGGAATAAAGGAAACCAGGGTGATCAGCTGAGTGACCAGAGGCCAAGGGCACAAGGACAGGTGCACCCACAGGAGCCCCCTGTCGTGGCCCAAGCATCAGGCCCACTCTCCCTATGTGCACATTTCAGGGCAGATAGGGAATAGCTTCTACTGTGCCTTCTTGTACTGTCCGCCCCCTCTTTTTTTTTTCTTAACAGAAATGGGGTCTTGCTATGTTGCCCAGGCTGGTCTCAAACTCCTGGGTTCAAGTGATCCACCCGTCTCAACCTCCCAAAGTACTGGAATTACAGGCATGAGCCATGGTGCCCGGCCCTGGCCTCTTACCTGACTGCCCATTTCACCTCTACCCAGTCTCCTCCTCCAGGATGGCTGCAGGTACCGCTCTGCCATCTGCCCCCATGTTTCCTGTGAGTTCCCTTCTCCTTAATGTCCAGGTCTGGGACACAGCTAGCTAGGACCACTGCGAGACCTGGCTCCACCCTGAGGACCAGGGACCTATGCCCAGGACTCCAATCCCATGGAAGGCCCTGCTCAGAACCAGAGCTCCCAGGAAGAAACCCGCAGCCATGGGAGGAGGAAACAGATCGGGCGTCAGACAAGCAGGAGAAGGGGGCTGCAGAGCCCTCAAGCTCCCACCGCAGCCGGAAGAGGCCAGGCCTGGCAGGGGATGAAGAAAAGGAGGGGGAGAGACGGTGGGTACTGCAGCCAGGAGGAGAGGAGCACGGAGGCCACAGCAGGGAAAGAAGAGGCAAAAGACAGCTGGTGGCTGGACCGCCAGGAGAGAGGGGACGCAGGCAGAGAGGCATGCCTGCCCCAAGCCCAGGTGCATAAGGGGAGGCGGAAGGGAAAAGGCCAAGAACCAAGGACAGTCAGGCCGGCGGGAAAAATGCTTCCAAGGGAGCCAGGAAGGACAGCCTGAGTCCCCTCCTGCTCCACAGTGCCAGCAACTCACGTGTGATAGTCTCGCACGCAGTAAATGTTGTTCTCCACGTCCACGGTGAAGGGAACCCCATCCAGGCACTCGTTGCACACGGAGCACCGGAAGCAGCCTGGGTGATAGGACTTGCCCAGGGCCTGCAGGATCTGCAGACGGATGGGGCGCACTGAGGGGTCAGCGCAGGAGTGAGGCTGAGCACCGCCCCCAGGAGAGGCTCCCGGCTCTGAAACCCGGGCTGGTCTGGAGCAGGGGAGAGAGTGGGGCCCTCAGACTCCGCCCATATCACAGGGGCTCCAGGGGCTGGGGCAGGGGCTCACCATGTCCATGATGAGATGTCCACACACACTGCACTTGTCGGCCGTCTGCTGGAACCCAGAGTACTGGGAGGGGACACAGGATCCAGGATGTTGTGTGACAAAGGGGCATTCGCAGCCCAGCCAGCACCTGCGTCCTGGCCTCAGGTTTCCACGCAAGTCAGAATGAGGGTCCCTGCCCTAGCTCCCACCCCTGGCACTGCCGGGGCACAGCTCGGACTCACCAGGAAGTCCTCCTGGCAGTACACTTTCTCACCCACGTTGTAGAATGCCTTCCCACGGAGTCTTCTCCCTGCAAGGACGAGGATCGAGAGGGGTCCCTGCAACGCTGGAGACCAGGGATGGAGCCACGCTTCCAGCTCTCAGCACCCTCCTCCAACAGATGAGACGCTGGGTTATGGGTGGTTTTCTAAATTTCCCTTTAATATTATGTCATTATTGTTATAATAAAATTTCAGAAAAAAATAAACAGAACACATTGTCAATAGAGTTACCACAAAAAATTGTCAAAGCAAATATATTAAGAAATATTTTGCTAATGTAAATTCACGAGTTGATTAATAAACACAATCACTTTAGCATCAGGTGAATTCAGCGCAGATTTGTGAGAATCAGTCTTTTTTCTTTTTTGTGAGATGGAGTCTCACTCTGTCACCCAGTTTGGAATGCAGTGGCGCAATTTCCACTCACTGCAACCTCTGCCTCCTGGGGTCAAGCAATTCTCCTGCCTCAGTCTCCCAAGTAGCTGGGATTAGAGGCACCTGCCACCACGCCTGGCTAATTTTTTGTATTTTTAGTAGATACGAGGTTTCACCATGTAGGCCAGGCTGGTCTTACATGCCTGACCTCGTGATCTGCCTGCCTCAGCCTCCCAGAGTGCTTGGATTATAGGCGTGAGCTACCACGCCCGTCCTGTTTTGTTTTGTTTTTTTAAGCTGGGTCTCGCTCTGTCACCTAAGCTGGAGTGCAGTGGCACAATCATGACTCACTGCAGCTTCAACCTCCTGAGCTCAAGCAATCCTCCTGCCTCAGCCTCCCAAGTAACTGGGACTACAGGCATGCACCACCACTCTCAGCTGATTTTTTTTATTTTCTGATAGAGATGGGGTTTCGTCATGTTGTACAGGCTGGTCTCAAACTCAAATGATCTAACCCACCGCAGCCTCCCAAAGTGCTGGGATTACAGGCCTGAGTTGCCGAGCCCAGCCACAATTAATCTTCTTAATCCATGAACATTAGCAGTACAACATTCACCAGGAGAAGGACCCCAATAAGAAAGAGGTGTCCTTCACCTTTAAAGCAGTGTCGAGAGGGAAATTTATAGCAATAAATGCCCACCAGACAAAAGAAGAAAGATCTAAAATCGACACCCTATCGTCAAAATTGAAAGAGCTAGAGGAGCAAGATCAAAAAAACTCAAAAGCTAGCAGAAGACAAGAAATAACTAAGATCAGAGCCGAACTGAAGGAGATAGACACAAAAAAACCCTTCAAAAAATCAATAAATCCAGGAGCTGGTTTTTTGAAAAGATCAACAAAATAGACCACTAGCCAGATTAATAAAAAAGGGAGAAGAATAAAATAGATGCAATAAAAAACCATAAAGGGGGTATCACCACTGACTCCACAGAAATAGAAACTACAATCAGAGATTACTACAAACAGCTCTACTCACATAAACCAGTAAACCAGGAAGAAATGGATAAATTCCTGGACACTTGTACTCTACCAAGACTAAACCAGGAGGAAGTCGAGACCCTGAATAGACCAATAACAAGGGCTGAAGTAGAGGCAGCAATCAATAGCCTACCAACCAAAAAAAAGTCCAGCTCCAGATGGGTTCACAGCCAAATTCTACCAGACATACAAAGAGGAGCTGGTTCCATTCCTTCTGAAACTGTATCAAACAATACAAAAGGAGGGAATCCTCCCTAACTCATTTTATGAGACCAACATCATCCTGGTACCAAAACCAGGCAGAGACTCAACTAAAAAAGAAAACTTCAGGCCAATATCCGTGATGAATGTCGACGCAAAAATCTTCAATAAAATATTGGCAAACGGATTGCAACAGCACATCAAGAAGCTTATCCATCACGACAAAACAGGCTTCATCCCGAGGATGCAAGGCTGGTTCAACATACGTGAATCCATAAATGTAATCCATCACATAAACGGAACCAAAGACAAAAACCACATGATTATCTCAGTAGATGCAGAGAAGGTCTTCGATGAAATTCAACAGCCCTTCATGCTAAACTCTCAATAAACTAGGTATTGACGGAACATATCATAAAATGATAAAAGCTATATATTACAGACCTACAGCCAATATCATACTGAACGGGCAAAAGCTGGAAGCATCCCCTTTGAAATCAGGCACTAGACAAGGATGCCCTCTCTCACCACTCCTATTCAACATAGTTTTGGAAGTTCTAGCCAGAGCAATCAGGCAAGAAAAAGAAAGTATTCAATTAGGAAAAGAGGAAGTCAAACTATTTCTATTTGCAGATAACATGATTGTATATCTAGAAGACCCTATCATCTCAGCCCAAAAT
>PVKP010029112.1:0-29369 GCA_004027715.1 Plecturocebus donacophilus
TCAGAATGGATGTGCTGTGATTGATTTAATGACAACTGCGTTGACAGACTTTTAGATTATTTCTCCTATTTTGAACTTGCGAAAATGCTGGAATATTAGCACTCTTGCATATACTTCTTTGCCCTCATGGTAAGTGATCTTTATCTCCTTATACGTAAATGTGGACCTTGTGAGGTAGCTCTGGGCAATAGAAATTTTTAAAAAAAATGGAGCATGGGGGTTTTTAGAATTTTTTTTGAACAAAGAGTTGGAGGGAGGAGCTTAACATCTTCCATATTTTCAGAACAGGGTCAGATTGGGAGGTTACTGTAAGGCCGGTTGCCTTGCTGGGAACTCGGACGCACCCGCCCCCCTTTTTCCCTTTTACAAGCCCCGAGCAAGCTCAGACATGCTCAGACATGTTCCCTTCTCCCTTGCTCGCACAGCCTGGTTTCCTCTTAAAGAGCCCAGTATGCAAACAGGGTGCTGCAACCATAGCTTCCTAACAACCAATAACAGCTAAGCCCTAACAACCAATAGCAGCTAAGCCTTAACAACCAATAGCAGCCAAGTTTTAACAACCAATAGCAGTCAAGCTTTAACGACCAATAGCAGGCAAGTAATTCCAACCAACAACAAGCCAAGTCCTAGGTCAGGGCTTGTAACTTACCCAGTAGCAGTCTTGCTCTCCCTCAACCAATCGAGCTGTTTCACTCCCTATAAAAACCCCCGGTCTAAAAATAGACTTTCTAAAAATAGCCCAAGTCACTCCCTATAAAACCCCCTGTCTGAGAGAAGTCAGCGCGACTTCTCCGGCCCCTCCTGTCCGGACCGCAGAACCTCACCCGGGAGCCTGCATAAATTCCCTTGCATTGGATTATATTGGTGCTGGCCTCAGTTTCTTCGTTTTATCATCAGAAACAGACCTCACAGTTATCAATATAGAAAGATTATGGTCCTTCCTCCCATAAGCAAACATCATAAATGTAGTCTAAGGAAATTTAAAAAAATAAGCTGTTTCCCCACAGGAAACCACCTTGGTATCTGTGTTGAAGTCCTTATTGCTTTTAAAACATTCCTTTTTGGCATCTCTGCATTCCTGGGAGCCTCAGCACAGGCTTAACCTGCCTCCTGCACTGGATGGAAGGGAGAAATGAAGTAGCACAAAGGACAGTGGGTCCCAGGCCCTGGGACTAACCAGGGTCAGTGCTCAGAAAGGAACTGAGCATGAATTCACAGCCCTTGTCCCAAATGCCAACTCTACTGAGACCCACAATGATGTTATGTAACTGTCAGAAACTAATGTAATCTCAACACATGTTTCCTGAACCTAGGCAACAACCCATGAACACATGTAGCCCTTTTTTTGTTTGAGACAGGATTTCATTCCACCACCCAGTCTGGAGTGCAGTGGTGTGATCATGGCTCACTGCAGCCTGAACCTCCTGGGCTCAGGTGATCCTCTTGCCTCAACCTTCCTAGCTGGGACTACAGGTGCACACCACCAAGCCTGACTAATTAAAAATTTTTTTTTGTAGATATAGCATCTCCCTATGTTGCTGAGGTTGGTCTTGAGCTCCTGGGCTCAAGCAATCCTCCCACCTTGGCCTCCCAAAGTGCTGGGATTCCAGGTGTGAGTCACCGTGCCTGACCACGTAGACTTAATTCCTCGTTTTCATTTCACAAGTGCAAACAGGCAGCACCAAGAGACTTAGAAGCATGCTCTAAGTTAATATCATGTTAAATGTCAGCCACCCCTTGCCCCAGAAGGATACATCACTGGAGATGGAACTATAATTTACGATGTTCTAATAGGATATGTGGAAAGCAACAGTAAACGGGTCTCAGGGGCCTAATGTAGGTTGACACTGTTCATCACTGAGACATGCCAATGGCCACATTAGTAGCTTGGAGGATGACCGTCAGCTACTTCTTAGATAATGTTTCAAGCCTGACAGTGATATTATCTTGTGCCCTCTTGATGTGGCTGCAAAAGCTTCCAGCCACTGCATTGATCAAGGTACTATCTGAGCTGGCAACACTTCCTGTTGAAAGAACTTTTAAATCAAGACTTTCCAGAGGAGGTGGCAGCCTTGGTGGCGGTTGTGAGTCCTTGGGGACAATGAAACTCCTGGAAGTCAGAACAGAAAACTAAATGCTGCATGCTCTCACTCATAAGTGGGAGTTGAACAACGAGAAACACATGGATACAGGGAGGGGAACATCACACAGTGGGGCCAATTTGTGGGGTCGGGGGCGAGGAGAGGGAAAGCATTAGGCCAAATAGCTAATGCATAAAACCTAGATGCAAGGCTTAAATCCTAGATGATGGGTTGACAGGTGCAGCAAACCATCATGGCACATGTATACCTATGTAACAAACCTACATGTTCTACACTTGAATCCTGAAACTTAAAGTAAAATTTTAAAAAAGAAGAAAAAAAAAAAGAAACTCCTGTAAGTCCCATGGTCTATATATGCATACGAGCCTCCTATTTATTTTTCCTTCATTCTAATTGAAGTACAGGTGGTGTAGTATGTGTTTGAGGGTAAGCTCAGGAAGGAGAAAAATCTGGATTCAAATCTTGGCTTCATGATGCACTGCAGTGTGACCTTGAGTGAGTTACTTAAATCTCTATGCATCTTTAGCCCGTAGCAGTCTCCTGATTCTCTCCATGCTCTGTGCATGTTCATGTTAAAATAAAAGTGAAGAATGTTGACTATAGTCATGTATTAGTGGCTTTCTAGGATTTTACTTGCTTTAGAAATTCTGGACTGAGTGGAACTTGAGTTACAGTTTGATAGCTGGGATCATGACTCTGTGATCAGGCTGCCTGTGCTTTATCCATGCTGTAGATTCTTCCACCTGTCAATGTGACCTTGGACAAACCACTTAAAAAGAATTATTCTTAAATTTATTTTTCAGGCAGGGTATTGCTCTGTTACCCATGCTGGAGTGCAGTGGTCTGATCATGGCTTACTGTAGCCTCCATCTCTCCAGCTCAAGCAATCTCTTCTGCCTCAGCCTTCTGCGTAGCTGGGACTACCACCAGGACTACCTGTAGGTGCCTACCACCATGCTTGGCTAATTAAATTTTTTTGTTGTAGAGAAGAGGTCTCTCCATGTGCCCTGCCTGGTCTCAGATTCCTGGGCTCAAATCTTTCTGCCAGTGCTCCCAGCAATAGAATTAATTTAGTTTAATTTTTAAAAATTATTATTTTTTGAGATGGAGTTCCACTCTGTTGCCCAGGCTGCAGTGCAGTGGTGTGATCTCAGTTCACTGTAACCTCTGCCTCTGAGGTTCAAGCAATTCTCCTGCCTCAGTTTCCCAAGCAGCTGGGATTACAGGCACCTACCACTGTGCCTGGCTAATTTTTGTATTTTTAGTAGAGACAGGGTTTCACCATGTTGGCCAGGCTGGTCTCAAACTCCTCAGGTGATCTGCCCACCTCAACCTCCCAAAGTGCTGGGATAAAATTTGTACATAAATAAGTTAATAATTGACCTCTGATCTTCTAATCACATTCCTTGAGAAAACCAATGTTGTATGTCTTTTTGTACCTTACTCTATGTTCAAAAATGAGTATATGAAACAAGTAGGCACATCTACATTTTATTCTTAAAACCAAGAAACAAACAAGAAATAGGATTATGTTATATTCACTGGTCTACAACTTACTTTCCCCCAAGCTTAACAGAACACTGTGGCCATTCTGCAGGCCAAGCCAATAAGTCTAACATTTGTTGTTATTATTTTTTAGTAGCAAAAACATCCACTATATTGATGTATCATAGTTTGCTTTTTTTTTTTTTTTTTAAGATGGAGTCTCCCTCTATCGCCAGACTGGAATGCAGTGGCACAATCTCAGCTCACTGCAGCCTCTACCTCCCAGGTTCAAGCAATTCTCCTGCCTCAGCCTCCTGAGTATCTGGGACTACAGGCGTGCACCACTGTGCCCAGTTGGTTTTTGTGTTTTTAGTAGAGACGGGGTTTCACCCTGTTGGCCAGGATAGTCTCCATCTCTTGATCTCGTGGTCCGCCTGCCTCAGCTTCCCAAAGTGCTGGGATTACAGCCCCTCACTTAGAGCACATTTAGGGTTGTTTCCAATGTCTCTGTGTGTGCAAGTGCACACCCCTTCTGACAGTGCTGTCATGAACATCTTTATTCACAATACTGATAGTAGGTCTTCCCTACTGCTCTCAAAGACTCCACTTCAGTTATCATGGGAGTCCTATGGAGCTAGGGAAAGGCAATTAACCTTCTTCCCATTTGTGAAGTGTTGTAGTGGGCCATATGAAGAGTTGGGCTTTAGTCCAGCTCTGCCACTAACCACTAACTTTGGGCACATCCCTCCCTCTGGGTCTCTGTCTTTCTATCTGTCAATGGAAGAATTGGACTGGGTGATCCCAAAGGGTCTTTCCATTTCTATGATCTTCATGGGAGTACAAATTCCATGAGAAGAGGGACCATGTTTATTTTGTTCAATGCTGTTTCCTGAGTATGAATCACATAGTAGACCCTTGATGAATATTTGTTGAACAAACGCTTGAATGAATTCTTTGTCTCGTTTAAGGTCATGTAGCTTGGTCACAGCAGATCTGTCTGAGCTCCTGTTTTTTCCCTCTACATCATGCTGCCTCCCACCTCTTAAATATCTTTGCTCTTGACCTTTGCATCTTGTAACCACATGGTCGTTTTCACTCATCTACTGACACTCATGTGATGTGTGATTCACTGTCAATCTGTTTTTACATATTAGGCCAGGGCTCTAATCTTAGCACAATCGCTTTCTACCTGTCTGGCCTTAAGCAAGTTACCTGACCCTGTTTCCTCCTCTATTAATAGGAATGGAAGTTCAGTACTTACCATGCAGATGTGCTTTGAGGTAAATTATCTAGGAGAATAGTTGCGAACTGCCTAGCAAAGTGCCTGGTGGATAGTGGGTGCTCAATAAATAGTTGCAGCTGTGGTTGAGCAGGCATAGCACAAACGATGGACAATTAAACAAGTGCACATTGGTATCTGTCAGATGTAAGACACTGGCGGAATGTTTGAGGTGAGTGAAAGCTGTGGGATTAATGTGCCCCATCATTCTGGTAGCTCATCAAAAAGTCCCAGAAACATTTATTTTGTAGTGGAGTTTCATCAAAATGGGTAAGTATATTATTACAAATCATATTTCTTGCCTTTCCTTCCTGGGTAGGTACTGGATAAAAACACACACGCACGTGCATACATATACAGACCACAGAGTTTTATGCATTTTACTTAGTTTTTACGTTTTTCTTATTCCAAACGCTTCAACCATTTTTCATGCCATGAGGTTGGTTTTGCAGGGTACCTTAGAAATTCGGGTGTGGGTTTGCAATAGTTGAAGTAGGAGACAGTGAGAGCAGCTGGAGGTTAATTTGCTTCCATTTTCTTCAGAGAAAATCAAAGGGAGTGTGAGACTCAAGACTTCATAAAATTCTATTGACATAGAGAATGCCTGGAACGTAGTCAGTTTCCAGAGAAAGAAATGCAAAGGATTATTCATCTGAGAAAAGTGGGTCAATTAGGGATTCTTATGTGCAAATTACAAAAGACCAAACTTAACTGGCTTAAATAGCAGATTGTTGCTTTATAGCTGAGATGTTTAGCAGGAGAGCTGGCCTCAAGTGAGGCCAGATCAAGGGACTCCAGTGATATCAACAAGAGATTTCTCTAGTATTGGCTTTATTTCCAGCTCTTACCTGGGGCTCTCTGGCAGCTCCAGACTCCCAATTATGGTAGCCAATTGGCTGTGGTAGCTGCAGCCTCTATATTCTTCTTTTTTTAAACAAATTATTTATTTAAAGACAAGGTCTTGCTATGTTGCCCAGGCGGGACTCAAACCCCTGGGCTCAGTCATCCCTCCTGCCTCAGCCCCTGAGATGCTTAGATTACAGGCTGAATCCTGGTGAGGCCCCATCTTCATATTCAACACTTTCCAGGGGAAGAGAGAGGGTGTCTTCTGGAGACTATTCACAAGCCTCTGATTGTTTCTGTCTTATTGGCCTGAATTGGGTCATGGATCCTTTTCTGAAACAGTCATCACTGTTCAGAAGAATGGTTTAAGCCAGTGGTCCTTAACCTTTTTGACACCAGGGACTGGCTTTGTGGGAGACAATTTTTCCATGGACTGGGGCAGGGGGATGGTTTCTGGGTGATTCAAGTGCATTACATTTATTGGGTACTTTCTTTCTTTTATTATTACATTGTAATATATAATGAAATAATTATACAACTCACCATAATGTAGAATCAGTGGGAGCCCTGAGTTTGTTTTCCTGCAACTAGATGGTCCCATCTGGGGGTGATGGGAGATAGTGACAGATCATCCGGCATTAGATTCTCGTAAGGAGCGCACAACCTAGATCCCTCCTACATGCAGTTCACAGTAGGGCTGGTGCTTCTATGAGACTTTAATATCACTGCTGATCTGACAGGAGATGCTCAGGTGGTAATAGGAGCAATAGGGATCAGCTGTAAATACAGATGAAACTTGGCCTACGTGCTCTCTGCTCACCTCCTGCTGTGCAACTTGGTTCTATCAGGCCACAGACCCATACTGGTTTGTGGCCTGGGGATTGAATCTGGGATGGTATTAGGAAGGAAATGGTTGCTAGGCAGCCAGCACATAATAACTGTCCACTGGAATAATCAACTATTTATGGAGTACCTCGTACGTGTCAGAATGGCTCTAAACATTTTACATGCACTAACTCATTTAATCCTAATTGAAGCCATATGAGGTACCAATATTTTTTCTATCCCCAGGTTGAGGCAACAGAGGCAGACAGAGACCAAGTAGGTGGCTCATTTGGTAAGCAGAAGTGAAGGGATTGCAGCCGAGCAGTCTGCACCCTCCAAACCTCTGCTCACAACACTATGCCATGGTTTTTACCAGACTCAGGCTGGAAACTATAAGTCGTTCTGCTCTGAATAATCATTTCCCTAATACTATTTGCTCTAAACTGTATTTTCCCTTGAGATGCTTTTGAAAGAAGATGGTGTTCCCATATTGCTCTAGATCATTCTACTTGGTTGAAAGCTTTTGGGTAGTTTCTTAATACTTCCTTGCTTTTAGGAATGCATGAGAAAGACAACCACTTTTTGCTGAAAATTACTCTTAAATTGCACTTATCTCTGCTTTATAAATATTTACTATCTGTTGATGCATTGGATCTGTGTTCCTAGTTCCTAGTCTTTTGTCTGTAATCTTTTATAGCAGTATGGTTGGCATTGCTTTTCCTCCCCCAGAGGTTTTGAAGAGGCAGAGTGGAAAGCTTTGTAGAGGGGAAAGCAGGTTGGTGGGAAGATGTCTACGAATCCCTGCTTTCTGATCTTCTGATCTCCTTTCCTTCCCTTATATTTCCTCCTACCTCTCTTTCTTCCTTTATCTATCTTTAAAACTGTTTCCCCCTTTTTATAAAAGTTTAATATGATTACTTTTTTTTTTGTTTTGAGATGGAGTCTTGCTCTGTTGCCCAGGCTGGAGCGTGGAGTGCCGTGGCACCATCTCAGCTCACTGCAACCTCTGCCTCCTGGGTTCGAGTGATTCCCCTGCCTCAGCCTCCCGAGTACCTGAGACTACAGGTGCCTACCACCACGCCTGGTTAATTTTTGTATTTTTAGTAGAGATGGGATTTTGCCATGCTGGCCAGGCTGGTCTCAAACTCCTGACTTTGAGTGATCAGCCTGCCTTGGCCTCCCAAAGTGCTGGGATTACAGGCGTGAGTCACCGCGCCTGGCCTTAATTTGTTTTAAATGTACAAAGCACAGATAAGAAAAGGTAAGAAAGATCTCACATGGTCTCATCTTCCTCTTATCTTTTTGGTGTGCTGTTTTGCTTCTCTCACAGATATATTAGATGACAACAACAAGCATTTTATAGCATTATTTTCCCTTTTAAAAGATAGCTAGAAGGTTACAAAAAGTTTTTTTTAGCATCATCATTTAAAATAGAGTAAATGTGCTTATTTTGTAGATGTGCCATAATTTAACCAAGTCCCTGTTTTGGACAATTAAATTTGTTGCTAATAGTTTGATATTAAAACAGGTTTACTCAGGAATATTGGCTAAATCTTTGCCCACGTTATCAATGAATTCCTTAGTTTGCTAGGTCAGGATGTGTTCCCCTGGGTAAGTTACACCTGCCTTTCCTCTGTTCACCTCCCAGGTATGGCAGTCTGCAATGTTAGTATAAAGAGCAACTCACGGTGCCCCTGGGTGCTATCATCAGTACTCCAGCTCTTGTGTACTTCGGAAGGAGAGGATGCTATGCTTCTCTTTTAGGCCCAGTTCCTTTGTTTCCACCTCTAGCTATGCAGATGTGTCCCATTTAGACATTTTCTGTTTCAGGAGCAGACTCTCAGGATGCTGGAACACAACTGGTATCATTATTGTTTTTCTGCATATTGATATTGGCAGGGTAATGTGATTTCTTTCCCTGGCACGATGCTATAGATAGTGCTCTGGATGTCCAGCTTGGGGAAGGGCCACATGAGAAATACAACAAAGATATTTAGTAGCTGATCTCTTTGCTCTGTTATTTCCTGGGCCTGCTATGGATCATGCATTACGTTTGGCACTTTACTGGCTTGTAAAATAAATGTAATCTTTAATGTAACCCTGTCAGGTACATGCTACTTCTGATTTTATTAGAAGAATGGCTTACAGAGGTTAAGTTAGTTTTTCTCAGCTAGAGTCTAAAGCCCAGCTTTCTGATGATTTCTTGTTGCCTTTACAGGTATTTAAACTGGTCAGAGAGACAAGTTCTGCACAAATGAAAATTCAAAAACATTGTATAAGGTGTCTCTGCCAGATAGACTTGAGCTCTGATGAAATGAGAGAGAAAATGTGGGCCGTGGCACAGGAGGGTATCTAATGATTATTATGCTTGGTATGCAGCACCTTCATGGGCCAAAGGGCATTTGGTTACATAGATATATTTTTTGGATAGAAGAAGTCCAGCAGGCTCACTTGAACCTGCAGAGACAAGGGAGAGCTGAATCCTGAGTCTGAGCCCCATCTGAACTGCAAGCCAGCTGATCAAGGTGCCAGCTCTAATCCTTAGCACAACAGCAGCTGTCTATTTGGGGGATTTCCTGCGTTTAAGAACCCCAAGCATCTCAGCTACAGAGTGGGCTGGAAACACAAACATTGTCATGACACTTGGCAGTCTTTTTCATAGTTGTATATGTCACAATTTCTTACTACCAAATCAGAGAGAGTCTGAGGGCCAAATAATTCAGGTGGAGACTTCCCCATAGTACTCAGGGCATTCTTGAGGGTCATCTTTCCAGTCTATATTTTTGTACTTTTGAACCCACACTGTGACATTTAAGGTGAACAATAGCAAGATTCTTAAGTCCCTTGTATGTGCAACATAAACCATGAAGCAAAACCACCCTTAAACATGGGACCAGGTAAAACATGAGAGACTCTAGACACTGCATATGTCCTTTTTCAGGGCTCATGAGAAAAGACTGATTGGCTCCAAAATTCAAAAGGAAAACACAAAATTAAAGTGAATAAATGTTTAATGCTTCCCCAAGATAACGTCATAACATTGAATAGATTTATCAGCTTTAGCTCATATATCAACATCACCATGCAATTATGCAAATTGAGGCCATGGTTCTGACACATGCAAGTTTCAGTGAACACAGTACAGTAGTCCCCTGGTATCCGAGGGGGATTGTTGCAGGACCCTCTCATGGATACCAAAATTTATGGATGCTCAAGTCCTTTATATAAATGGTGTAGTATTACTGTGCAGAATTAAGGACAGCCTGTATGGGTGCATTTTGAAATGTCTAATTCATTGGTGGAGACTGGGAGGGAGTGTGGTATTCAAAAGAAGGGTGATGCTGCTTGGAATTAAAGTAAAAACAATGCAGGCCTCAAAAAGTCTTCATAACAACATTGAAGAGTGCTTCCTAAGTAAGAGTAGAGAACAGCTCCAACCCAGTAATTTAATTAATTTTTGCATTTATGAGTACCTATAAGAAATGTAGTATAACATTTAGTTGGACTGAAACTCCAAACTGGGTAAGACACCAAAGACGATTCACACTCCTTCCACAATTCCTCTCCTTCCAGCATCTCTTTACAAACTTTTTTTTTTTGAGACTGAGTCTTGCTCTTGTTACCCAGGCTGGAGTGCAATGGCACGATCTTGGCTCACTGCAACCTCCCCCTTCTGGGTTCAAGTGATTCTCCTGCCTCAGCCTCCCAAGTAGTTGGGATTATAGATACCTGCCACCATGCCCGGTTAATTTTTGTACTTCTACTAGAGATGGGGGTTTTACCATGTTGGCCAGGGTGGTCTCAAACTCCTGACCTCAGGTGATCCTCCTGCCTTGGCCTCCCAAAGTGCTGGGATTACAGACAGGCATGAGCCACGGTGCCAGGCATTCTTTACTAACTTTTAACTCTAGGAAATTATTTAATTTCCTTGGGTGTCTGTCTTCTGGATTTTTGTCTGTCAAATGGAGACAAATACCCATCTTATAAGCATTGCATGAGGTAATGGAAGTAAAGTATATAGCACTTTACCTGGCATGTAATATAAGTTCTATAAATGATGTTTAAGCTCTCTGCCACCCTACCCCCCAACAAAATGAAACAAAAATGATACACATTTTGGTTATGGAAGGATGAGGCTGAATTCATGTATCATCCCTGAAAGCTTGCCTTAAGATTTTAGAGTCTATTCCTCCTGAGGCAAAAGTCAGCGGATGGAGGTGCTTACAGCTGGCAGTATGTAGCTATTTAAATTCTGGCTCCAAGCATCCACTTCCCTTTTTCTGGAAAACTATACTAATGAACCCCAGGTGTCATAAAGGAGCCCTTAGGAATGTGGAGTTGAGTTAACTGACTGGAATGGGATAATTAACTTGTTAGCAGAAACCAGCCAGGCCTGAGTTCCTTCTGTTTATTCCATTTGAGTCTAGCCCCAGTTAATGGATCCAAATAATTTTGGACTTTCTTTAAATTTAGAACTGTCACTAACTGACATTATGCAGCTTTTAACCTTTTATAAAAACTTCACAAATAGGTCGCTTATTCCTTAATACAACGTGGGATGGGTTAAGAGTGCCCTTAACTCTTCTGGTCACCCTTATGCTTCCTCCCTCTTTTCCATCCATCCATCAGCAGATGCTGGCATGCCCAAAGGTATGCTCAGATGCCTGGGTCCACCCTACACCCCTTCTAATGGAAGAGAATCTCACACAAGGAAATAGTTTTGATGTGGACCCCTTGAGAGACAGAGTAATGCAGTGTAGGAGGTTCAGAGATTTGGGGACAGCAAACCTCACTTCAAATCCTGGCTCTAATATTTTCTAGCTATGTGAACTCTGGCGAGTTTTGACTCTCTTGGAACCTTGGTTTTCTCATTTCTAATCTAAGGTTAATAATAATATCTGCTTTTTAGGGTTCTTAGGATTAAATAAGAACATGTTTGTATGAACAGTGTCTGGTGTATAAGTGCTCAATAAATATTTGCTTTTTAAAAACTTTATCTATAATAGAAGTTCAAACAAACCTTTTGGGAGCCCAGCAAGATAAGCAACAAATACCTTCAGGGGAGGTGAGGAAAGTCACTACATCTGCCTGGAAGCAAAATTCTTTGAACTGGTCTTTTTCAGTCCATGAGCACATGACCAAGGAAAGGAAGCTGTATTTTTCTTGACTGGGAATTTGAATTTGCAGTTGCACATTCCAAGGGCCTTGTAAGTTCTTTCCAGTTTGGGAAAAGCAGCAGCTAAGGGCACCCATGGAAACACTTACTAATTGTGTGACCTTAGGCAAGTGCCCCTAACCTCACCAAAGATAAAATTCTCCTATCAGTAAAATGGGGATCATAATGGAGATAATAATTCTGGCTACCTGCTATGATTGCTGTGGGATTAGGGAAGATGATGCATGTGATACATTTAGCAGAGTGCCTGGTGCCTAGTAGGTGCCCATTAAAATTTAGCTATGACTCTTCTCTTTAGCCGACACACAGGACTGCCTTGAATGTTCACATTTCCAGAGAAAGGTGCTTGGGAAGATTTCTGAGTGTTCCGCCTGCCAGGTCTTTGCTCACTTCAAGCAGTCAGTTTACAGTTCAAAGAATCCCTTTGTTCAAAGGCTGAGCAAATCCAGGCCTCGTGTATCTGCAGCAATGAAAAAAGGGAGCTTTCTGCCTGATCTTCACCCCAAAGGCAGATTCTCTCTTTTTAAATGCCTGCACACATGTTATTTATTTATTTTTGGTTAACGTTTAAATTGAGGTTTTGGCTGAAACTCAGCCTGTGCGCACTTGAAAAGTCAACGGGCTCATTGGGCAGCCGATAAAGCTCTTGGGATTTCCCCGCGGGGCTGCGGAGAGTACAGACAGGAAGCCTGGGGACCCAGCGCCTGACCAGAACTTCCTCGGGGGAGTTTGCAGGGGAGCAGGCGCATCCTGCACAGAACGCTCTAGAGCGCGCAGGCCAAATCAGCAGCCTGCTCCCGACACGTGCTGCCAAAGGGTCCCCTACCCGGGGGACCGGACCCTGCGGGCATGAAGGAGGAGGTGGAAGCCTCCGCCTCAGCCCTCCCCTCGGAGAGAAGCTGACACTGCCAGGCTGGAACCTTCCATTCCGGCCCAGCCTCTTCCTCCCTTGCTGTGCCGAGGGATCTAGAAGGGACTTTCCAGAGAGGGTTAGCGTGCAGGGTGTGGAAATGGAATAAAAGCATATGCAAATAGGCCTTAGCTGCCTTCCTCTACCCCAGCGAGTAAGAGTCTTTCTCCAGAAAGATGCTCCTTCTCCAAGACGCTTGACCGCTCTTCCTTCCCTGGATGGCAGCAGCAGGGCGGATTGGAGTGGTAAACCCTGGGGCGGAAGCCATGCCAAAGGGGTGGGCAGGATGGACAGGATGCAGTAGCACAATGAGGAGGGGAGAACGGCGGCTGAACTGGAAATGATAAAATAAAATGAAATGTTAAGAGCTCGCTGTGAGTATGAGCTGGGAAAAAATAATCATTGCAAGTTGATTTATTATGTACTTATCTTCTGTCTGAGAGGCAGCGGGCTTTTGTACAGTGGATTATTGCAAAGTAAATGGCACATTAAAGATACAATCAAGATGTTTAAGGCATATTGAAATGACATTAGAATTAAAGTCGGTGAGACTTTTGTCATGGTCTAGAAATATAAAAATGTCAGTGACTTGGAGAGATTTCCAGTGCTGTAGTCAAGATGCGGCTTCATTTCCAAAAGGGACATATTTTTAACCTTTTGTTATTTTCAGGGTCGGGTGGGATAGAGTGGGGTCAGGAAGTGGTTTAGAATCTCTATGGAAGATAAAATAATGTGCTTTAAACTCTGGAGTTGTAGACTGTGGTCTCTAGCAAGTCATAAACTTTATTGCAGTGACACCAGCATGCAAATATTGCACAGTAAATATGGTGCGCTTAGGAGAATTCCGGGCTGGGAGATTATGGCTATTACTTTTTGTTTATTGTGGTCCTATTCTCAATCTCAGTCTTGTCTTTGGATATTAAGAGTTTTATTAAAATTTTCTATTTTTTTAAAGAATATTTTTTACACATTGAACCTGACCTGTATATTAATTGGCAAACAGTGTCATTTTTCTTTCTTGATGCCTTGATGGGTTTAATTTTTGCATTACTGTATTTTCTTGTCATTTAAGACTGTCACATTATGTCCTTTATTTCTTTTCCTTTCTTTTCTTTTCTTTCTTTCTTTTTTGAGATGGAGTCTTGCTCTGTTGCCTAGGCTGGAGGGCTGTGGCGTGATCTCAGCTCACTGCAACCTCCGCCTCCTGGGTCGAAGCAATTCTCATGCCTCAGCCTTGAGAGTAGCTGGGATTACAGATTCATGCCACCACACCTGGCTAATTTTTGTATTTTTAGTAGAGACAGGGTATCGCCGTGTTGGCCAAGCTGGTCTCAAACCCCTGACCCCAGGTGATCCACCTGCCTCGGCCTCCCAAAATGCAGTGTCTGTTATTTCATTTGTATGCCCTGGTTCTGCTTTGATTTTGCCTCAAACCCTTCTGAGTGTAGCATTCTGCTGACATTTTATCCCCGTTATTAACAATGGGGTTTTGGACAGAATTGGCTTCTTTGTGTTTTTGTTACTGTTTTTAAAATATTGCTGTCCTTATAGATAATACTCCTTGGAACAGAAAAGCAGCAGTATAAGAAGCTCTTTGAGAGAGAGAAGGTGGACTTTGGCGGACTGTGGGGGTCATGCAGGGTGTTTGGAGTTGTTGCACTGTTAGCTTGTGGAGTGGGTGGTGTTCCATCTTCAGGATTCCATGAGGCCAGACCTGCGATGGGGTGAGGAGCTGACTGGATGGCCCCTGGCGATGCATTCCTGGGGCCTCTTCTGGTCTCCGAATTCCTAGAGTCCCACTTTCTCCAAAGGCCCAGCGGGAATCAGATGCATTCACTGCTTCAGCTCTGTGTATTCTTAGGCTCTCAGTGGAGGTCTTTGGGCTCAACCTGTAGTAAATATTTGTTTTCTCTGTCAGCAATCTATAGTCTTGGGTGTGGTCCTTAAATGCCAGCTTTTGGGCACTTTTTGAACTGCAATAGTGATTCCTCCTTCCAGTTCTCCTACAGTCTGGCAAAAGTTTCTTATTTTGTTATGGGCTTCAGTCTTATTTAATAATAAGAGAAAATCTTTATTTTTAACAATAACTTATGAATTATTTTTATGACTTACACTTTGTAACACATTTTAATTTGTCATTTCATGTAATTCTTTCATTAAATTTGTAAGGTTAGTAGAAATAGTAGAATAAACACATAATGGGAACTTATTAAATATTTGTTCAATGAATGAATTGAATCCATTTGACTGCTAGGGAAATTGAAACTCAAAGAGATCAAATGATCTCTCTAAGGCTCCACAGTCCAGTAGGGACTCATATCTGATTTTTCCCATTCCAGACTGACTCTGATATGATATCTTACATACTATTTGTTACTCTTTCTCCAAGATTTTAGAAAGGTCCTTTGATTCTCTAAGAAAAGATAATAGGACAATGCAAATGCATGGATATACCATCAAAGGGGTGGAAGGGGTGGCTGAGGGCTGTCTACCTCTCTGTATAGTTCTTTCCTAGGTTACTGACTCTGCTAAAAATTTATATCCTTAAGGATATGACTATTTAGATACATTCCTTGTTGGAGATAAGAACACAAGTTCATTGCTGAATCATGGTGTGTGTATATATATATATATAAAAGAGTGCATAAGTTCATGCTAAAAAAAAATGGTCATCTTGGATTTTTAAGATTTTTTGGAAGTTTGGGCATAAAACTGCACATCTCAGGGGAAGTTAATTTCAGAGTTTTGATGTGGAGCTGAACATTTTCTCTAGCTTCGTCTCTTGGGGTACTGGAGGGAGTCATGTAGTACTGCCATTTTGGGGTAATCCTGGTGTGTAGGAATCAGCAGTCACTTGGCCTACAATCGTCATTACCAGCTGCCCCTGCTGCTGGAGGAAATGTCACCCCTATCAGTTCAGACATTGAAATAATAAGAAAAGAACCAATTGTTCTAGCCAAACCCAGAATTAGGCTTTAGGGTCACACCTATGTCCCAATAACATCCATCAGCTTGCCAGAGATGTCCTTTAACCGGGGACACCAGGAACAGAGAGAAGGAAGGGAAATTTCGCTGTTAATTCTAAAGCTAATTAGAGAGGAAGGCCAAATGGGTGTCCCCCCAAAGGCCATTCCCTTTGACTTCTGTAACTTTCGATTCAAAGCTTTGGCTCTGGATTATCACCCAGATAAAAGTTGCAAAAACAACTCTGGTAACTTCTTTACTGAACTGATCCTCTGTGCCACTCCAATGTGCAATTATATTGCCACATAGATAGTCTCAAACCTGTCAGTCTTTTTTGCAATTTTTTTTTTTTTTTTTTTTTTTTATGAGAGGAAAAAAGAAGAAAGAAAAAGTGGGAGAGAGAACAGAATTCTTGCGCTATTGCCCAGGCTGGAATGCAATCTTAAAAAGGTATTAAAAACCTCTTTTATGCCGTCAATTGTACTTAACTACAGAGACAGGAAGGAATAAGGGAAGAAAATAACAGTCAACCAATATTTCATTTAGGTCTATAAGATACTATGTAAATTCTAAAGAGTAATTCACTTCCTATTATATAGTCACTTTCAGAATGGGTGTAATATAAATTAACAATGCGATGTCAAAATCTCCCGCTATTATTGTGCGGGAGTCCAAATCTCTTTGTAAGTCAATAAAAACTTGTCTTATATATCTGGGTCCTCCTTTATTAGGTAAGTATATATTTATAATCTTTAACTCCTATTGTTACATTGATCCTTTTACCATTATGTAATATCCTTCTTTGTTTCTTTTAGTCTTTATTACTATTAAAGTCTATTTTATTGGAGACAAGAGTTACAACTCCTGTTTTTTTTTTTTTTTTGCTCTCCATTTAATTAGTAAATCTTCCTCCATCTGTTTATTTAAAGTCTTTGTGTATTGTTGTGAGTTGGATCTGGATCTGGTTACTACGTACCAGTGGATTTTAACTTTTTATTCAATTTGCCTGTCTGTAACTTTAATTAGGGCATTGTATCCATTTAAGTTTAGGATTAATATTAATATTGTGAGTTCAATATTGTAATTTAATGCTAACTGGCTTTTTTGCCCGTTATTTGATGTAAATTCTTCATTATGGAGATATTCTTTACATTTTGATGAATTTTTAAGACAACTGATACTAGTTGTTCCTTTCTGTTTGTACTGCTTTCTTCAAAAGATCTTGTAAAGCAGATCTGGTGGTGGTAAAATCTCTGAGTGCATACTTGTTCACAAAAAATTTTATTTTTCCTTCATTTATAAAGCTTAGTTTGGCAGGATATGAGATTCTGGGTTGAAAATTCTTTTCTTTGAGGATATTGAATATTGACCCCCACTCTCTTTTAGATTGTAGGGTTTCTGCTGAGAGGTCTGCTGTGAGTCTGATAGGCTTCCCTTTATGGGTAATCTGACCTTTCTCTCTAGCTGCCCTTAGAATTTTCTCCTTTATTTCAACCCTAGTGAATCTAGCAATTATATGTCTTGGAGTTGGTCTACTTGAGGAATACCTTTGTGGTGTTCTCTGGATTACCTGAAGTTGAGTATTGTCCCGCCTTACTAGGTTAGGAAAGTTTTCTTAAATCATATCCTGAAAAATATTTTCCAACTTGGATTCATTCTCTTCATGACATTCACGTACACCTATCAGTCGTAAATTAGGTCTTTTCACATAGTCCCATATTTCCTGGAGACTTTGCTCATTCCTTTTTACTTTTTCTTCTCGAATCTTGTCTTCTCGTTTCATTTCATTAAGTAGGTCTTCAACCTCTGATATCCTTTCTTCTGCTTGATCAATTCGACTGTTAAAACCTGTGCATACTTCGTGAAGTTCTCTTATTGTGTTCAGTTCCAATAATTATATTTGTTTCTAAATTGTCTATTCTCATTAGGATTTCGTCAAACCTTTTTTCAAGGTTCTTAGTTTCTTTACATTGGGCTAGAACATGTTCTTTTCGCTCACAAAAGTTTCTTATCATCCACCTTCTGAAGCCTATTTCTGTTATTGGAACACACTCGTTCTCCATCAGGCCTTGTTCCCTTGATGGTGAAGAACTGTGATCCTCTGTAGAAGGAGAAGCATTCTGCTTCTGGGTATTCTCAGCTTTTTTAGGCTAATTTCTTCTCATCATTGTAATTTTATCCATCTGTCATCTCTGTAATTGCCAACTTTCAATTTAAGTCTCTGAGTGGACGCCCGACTTGTTGATTCCCAACGCCAATATCTGAGCAACCCACTGCGCCGGCTAAAACCGCGGCATTAAGATTCATGGTGCTTTTCTGTTCGGAGATCTCAGGTCTGGCTTCCCTCTTGAATCCTTATTTCAATCATGTAAATAGGTGACTGTGCCTTCCCGGAGAGCCAAGTGTTGATCAAAAGGGAAGCTAGTCCAGTTTACTCTGCACCGAGAACCGCTGCGCCGAAGCGCCAGCAAACCACCACGCCAGCCACAAGAGTCACGCTGGTGACCCGTGGGGCTCCTCTGCTGGGAATCTCCTAGTCCGTAAGCAACAAAAATTTGTTTGAAAATGTGGCGTCCTCTTGTTCTGTGTGCTTTCTCTGGGAGCTACAATCCTGAGCTGCTAGTAGTCGGCCATCTTGGATCTCTCTCCCCTGCAATGGTTTTTGTGTCTCATTGAGAAAGGACTACCTCAAGTGAAGATTGTAAAGATTTATTTTTATATTTGCTTTTGAAACTTCTATAGTTTTTGTTGCAATCACATTGTTTGCATTTAGCTCTGTCATCCATCTGAAGTATATTTTTGTGTATGAGGTAAACCAGATCTGATGTTAATGTTTTCCTCTTTAGGTACTAGTTTTTCCTCTACTTTTTTTTAAAAAAATAAAATTTTAGCTTTAGGATCGTTTTAGATTTATAGAAGCATTGCATAGACAGTACAGAGAGTTCTTGTACACTCTGCCCTCCTGCTTTTTGATTTGTTCCTGTGCTTTGAAAGGCTATTTTTACCTGGTCCTAAATTCCAGCATGTACACAGACATCTTTGTACAATCTCATTTTTATTCTCTTGGTGATTTGCTATTTCTGCTCCAGTGTCACATGTTTAATTATTATTTCTAGAGATTTCATAGCTTTTGCTAGGAAATCCGAGATCTCACAGAGTTTTTAAGAGGTCAAATTCAGCCTTCAGCCAAGTGAAATAATATCAACTCTGTAGTTGTTACTGCTGAGGTAACCTGCCAGGAAGTAACACAGCTGCTACATAGGGAAGGGAGATGATTATTGGTCACCTGCCCTTTTCTCTGGGCACAAGTTTTGGACACAATAGCCAGGACCAGGCTTTGGAGCACTATTAACATGTAGGGACTGAAAGTTCTTTGCTATTGTGGGCTTCTGACCTGTGCATTGAGATGTTTATCAGCGTCTCTGGCCTCAGCCCACTAGATGCCCCCCAATTCGTGACACCTTGAAATGACAACCAACTCATGGCCATCAAAAATATTTTCAGATACTGCAAATATTCCTAGGAAGCTTAAGCCTCCCCTCCCACTCCCCCTGCCCCTCCAGTTGAGAACCACTGCTCTGGAGCCAGCCTGAGTGTTAACCTTGGCTCTACTGTTTAATAACCATGCGCCTTCATTTTGTCAACAAAAAATAGCTAAACTCTGTAAAATATTTGAAGACATTTATTCTGAGCTAAATATGAGTGACCATGGCCCGTGATACCACCCTTAGGAGGTCCTGAGAACATGTGCCAAGGTAGCTCAAGTACATACTGGTTTTATACATTTTAGGGAGGCATGAGACATCAATCAAATACATTTAAAAATACATTGGTTTGGTCCAGAAAGGCGGGGCAACTCAGAGTTGGGGTCTTCCAGGCTATAGGTAAATTTAAACATTTTCTGGTTGACAGTTGAGATTTTCTGAAGACCTGGGATCAACAGAAAGTAATGGCTGGGTTAAGATGAAGGATTGTGGACACCCAAGTTCTTATTTGGAGAGGAAGCCTTTAAGTACTAGGGTTTAGAGAAAATAGGTTGCAAAACATTCCTTTTTTTTTTGAGACCGTGTCTTGCTCTATTTCCCAGGCTAGGGTGCAGTGGCATGATCTCAGCTCATTGCAACCTCCACCTCCTGGGTTCAAGTGATTCTCCTGCCTCAGCTCCCTGAGTAGCTGGGACTATAGGCAGGCGCCACCACGCATGGCTCATTTTTGTATTTTTAGTAGAGGCAGAATTTCACCATGTTGCCCAGGCTGGTCTCGAACTCCTGACCTCAGCTGATCTGCCCATCTCAGCCTCCAAACGTGCTGGGATTACAGGCATGAGCCATAGTGCCCAGTCAGTAAGATATTTCTTATCAGACTTAAAGTCTGTGTTGATGCTAATACTGGAGAGGTATAATGAGGCATGTTTGACCCACTTCCCATCATGGCCTGAAACAGTCTCTCAGGTTACATTTTAAAAGAGCCTTGGCTGAGGAGGAAGTCCATTCAGATGGCTGTCAGGGAGGGCCTTCAAATCTTGTTTTTGGTTTAGAATTTCCTCCTGTGTAAAATGCTAACAATAATAGTCCGTATCTCCTAGGATGGTCATGAGGGACAAATAAGCTAATTAATCACACGAAGTGTTCATAACAGACTCTGGTAGAGAAAAAGTGAGCTCAGTATTAACCGTTACATTATTTTAAAAATCCTTTATATTTGATCTCACTCCTGATTATCCCATAGACTTCCCATTTTTCCTACACCTCCATATCTTCTCCACAGTGGAGCAAATATGTTTAAATCACAACAATATGCACCAAAACATTACATGTCTATGTTAATGAAATGGAACTCTATTTTCAGGGCTCTGTAACTGCTAATTAATCAGCTCCCATGATAAACTCATCTGACTGTGTGTGAATTTTATTTGCAGCTGCAGAACAGCAATTCCAGTTAGTTAACAGGCCTTTAAGTGACAATCTAGCTCTTTGGAGCAGGAGAAAGGCCCAGAAATGATTTTCTGAGCAAGATGGTAATGACAGTGGGAGATAAAAATCTGAATAAGGAGAAGACTGAGGATTTACTTGATTCATTAACTTAATGGCTTTGGGAACGCCGTGTTCATTTACCGTTAAAACATACCATCATCTTGCAATTCAGAGGGGGATGGATGAAGATTCGTCTTCTACCAATTCATGTTACTTAGTCACCCAGAATATTTTTGTTTTCCTTTTTGAAGCAGCAGCTATTGTAAAACCATTATGTTTGTTATTAAGCTTGCCTGAGAGCCTTTCTCCTGGGGATGATTATTTCTAATGCGTAAGAGCTGGTTGAGGATGGCAGATGTGGGCTCTCTCTACCTTTGTCCTAAAGGCTCAATTCCTTCTTCCAGTGAAACCAGCAATTGGTTCAATGAAGAGAAGGAAGTGCCTTGGCCTGAGCGGTGGGGACTATAGTCAGGCTCATTAGTTTAATAACTTGGTGATGCTCACTTAATTCACTTAGTCAATATGGCAGAGTAGTTGGAAGCCTGGGTTCTGGAGGCAGAATGATTAAGCTGAAAACCTAGTTTCTTAACTTGCCAGGTGTTAAGAACTTGCCTGGGCAAGCTGCTGAACCTTTCTGAGCCCAATTTTTCTCATTTATAAAATGATGGCGATCATTTTACAGTCAACATCACTTTATAATCAATCAATTTATGATCATTTTATAATTGATCATCACTAAATATTCATAATAAATAATAAATAAACCTCACAGTTTTATTATGAATTTTTAGTGAAAGAATTATTTTAGCCTAACACATAATAAGCATTTAATACATCTTAACTATGATGATAACTGTTATTATTTGAATCCCTCCCATGAGCCAGGCATTGTAACGATAGAGGACACATCCAGGTCAAATAAGACATTTTGGGCTTCCAAAGAGCTTATTCCCTGGAAATTGGAAGGAAAGGATTGTTTCCACAGAGATAAGCATCTAAGGCTATGGAGTGGGGAAGGAATTGGAGAAGATCTTTGGGAGGTGGTGACCTTTACGGAGGGAGACCTAGAGACTGGTACCTGAGTAAGTACAAAGGGAATGGACCCCAGACATAGGCAGGGCTGATTCACATAGAGACAGAATGTCAAGACCATGGAAACAGGGATGTGGAACTTAGAATATTCTCTCCAACCCCAGATAGAAAACAGTTACCAAGTTTGAAATGTATGGGTCGGAAGACCCGAGAGAAATGTATTGCCTGTTTCTGCTTAGTGAATCTAGCTATCCGTTTCTGTGACTTTTAGCATGTTTTGCATTAGGCATCTGATTCCCAGCTGACTGGGCCCCAGAGCCTAGAGGTGCCCAGCACAAGGTGCATGGGCAATTATTTATTTGGCTATTTGTGTTCTGTAGCATTTCTTTTCACCTTGCAGGAACTCATCTCTGGGTTATAAGGGGAATTTGTTTTACAGAAAGGGATAGGAAAGTTCAATACTGGAAGATCATCTTACAGCTTCTTCTTGGCAAAAATTTGTTGACCCAAAAGTGTTTCCAGGCTTGCTGTAGCTTTCCTCCTAAGGCAGTGCAGAGATCTAAATGAGATAATTATGCAGACTATTTTTAAAAATTAAAAAAAAAAATAAAGTACTACATTAGGTGCTACATAATTTTTTTATAGCTAGCATATAAAGCAATTTGGATGTATTTCCTTTATACCTTTTGAGAATGAACTGAAAGACCAGGATTAATTTAGCTTTGAATGGATATCAAATTTGTAAACTTATATTAGGGAGGTCTTTCTTAAAGTCTCGCATACTGAAAACCAATTCCTTTATTCTAATTCTATATAGCAAGAGCAAAGTACCACACTAGTATTTTTTTGGGTGAGAGCTGACAAAGTCATATTTACAACAACTTCTGGGTTCCTTTATAATTTTCCCTCATATGTCAAGAAAAATACATAAAAGGAAAGGGGGTGAATTCTTGGAAATGGAAGCAAATAGTTTCTCTGTCACAATGCACCGTGACCAAATGAGGTATGGGATTTCTTTCCATAGGACAAGTTATGCATTTGCCCAACAGAGTTACACAACAGGACTCTGTCTTAAAAGAGAATTCAGTTTTTTATTGATCTAATGCAACTACAGTTTTCCTGGGCTATGCACTGGGGAAATGATAATAATGGATAGAGCAGTTATGCTGACAAATGTAGATGCTCAATGGTTAAAAGACCTTCAGATTGCTCTTTTGTTTTCATGTTTTCTGACTGCAAATCTCATGAAGTTGATAAAATGGCTCATAGCGCAAAGTATGTCCCAGTAAATAGGAGGCAATTATTTTGCTGCGTTGCTCTGTCCTGTTCCCCATTCTGGCTCCGACTGTGCAGTTTAAGTTTATTTTGGCCTGGCTGCTTCAGCGGCACAGAAACAAACTAGTGCCACATTGGTGATATAGACTCTGAAGAACTGGAGGTTTGAGGGTCTGGCTGACCAGGGACAGGTGGGGGGTTAAGGACAGGAAAGGAACCAGTGGCTCACCATTCAGATCATCACCCGCCTAATATCCAGCTTTCTATGCAATGCAGTGACTGGGAAATTGTGGGAGGTTATCTGAAAGATACTGTGGCTTTCGAAACAGAGTATATCAGTCAGTCAGAGGATGGGAGAGATGGGAAAATGACCAAGGATGGGAGGGGAACTTTCAGAGGGCAGAGAGAAGGAGTGGCTAATCATAATAAAAGCATAGAGTTTGTTATTATAAAATAATTACTCAAGAAATGTTTTCTAATTATCTACCACGTACCATGCACTGCTGCCATGGGATGGGGTTAGAAGAGGCGGAAAATGTGATCTCTGCCTTTGAGAATTTCACAGTCTCACAACCCTGCAGGATCACATGTTAAATTGCGTGATCAGATGACAGATGTGTGGGACGATTTCTTACTCTCCTCCCAGCTGTTTTCCACATCCAACCAGAATATTCAAAAACATGCAACCAGGACCACATTTCTTCCCTGTTTCCTCTGTCTTCAGTTAAGGTCAACTCCAAATTTCTCAGCAAGGCCAACATGAATTGGCTCTTGCTTGCCTGGGCCTCCCTCTCCTCATGCCATCCCTGGGTCTTGTTATTGACCTCAGTAGAGGGGTCCGTCTCCGTCCTCACCAGCGTGCTGGTCACATCCTATTTGTGACTGTTTGGTCATTCTGTTCCCTGCGTCTGGGACTCCCTTTTACCTGGTCTTCAACAGACTACTGTCTACTTATTCTTTAATGTTTCTCCTTAAATGTCATTTCTTTCCAACTACCAGGTGCTTCATAGAATCTTGAGCTTTTCCACTGGTCTCATTTATCACATTTGGACTCACTTTTTTGTGTGACTATCAGTCAGATTTCAGTCTCTCCTGTTTGGTGATCTCCATGGACCATGCTGGTCTCGTCTGTGCTGCAATACCAGCATCTAGCACAGGCCCGACACACACAGCAAGTGCTCTGTCAGTCAGTGATGGGTGTTGGATGAGCAAGAAGAGGTTCCGTTGGGTCGGTGCAGTTGTCCTTTCGAAGCATTTTGTTGCTTCTCCTGGAGTGCTTGGTGTGTTGAACTTAGCATCCTGTTTGTCCACCCTCACACACTGGTAAGCTTCCAGAGGGCAGGGACTGGATTATCACCATCTTTTGATCTCTAGCACCTGGTTCACACAGGAACTCAGCGCAGGTTATAGAGTGAAGGAAAGAAAAAACTATAAATAGAGGGGGCCTTATCTGGATTTTAAAGCATGCCTAGGGATGAGGGTGAAGGAAAAGTAAATTCAAGGATCCAAAATAGTAGTGGGAGCTGGAATACAAAACAGGATTAAGACGGGGACTTTCAAGGGCTCGTCTCAAACTCCTGACCTCGTGGTCTGCCTGCCTTGGTCTCCCAAAGTGCTGGGATTACAGGCATGATCCACCACACCTGGCTGGGTTTTGTTTTGTTTTAAAGCTGAAAATCTGCATTAGAAAAATACCGGATAGTCACCAGACACAGCATGACAGGATGTACTCACACTACAAAGATTGGAGGGTTGAGTGGGGAGGAGGCTTGGAATTTCCCCAGCTGAACTTTACACCTCGAACAATGTCTGTCTTTCAGAGCTTGCTGCTCTCCTCAGGAGTTTTATCCATTCAAAAAATTTTTATCAAGCACCGATTCCTTCCATGGGGAAGATATGCCTCCCTTCAAAGAGCATGAAAACTGGCCCTTAATGGGTGAAAAAAACCTCTTACTCTCTTTATGTGTAAAGCACAAATATACATATAGTATTTGTAGACATATAGTATATCTGTAGTGTTAACATTTCATAGTAGGTGGGGATTAGGAAAAAGAAAAGGCTGAAAAGAAAGGTTCCTTAGAAGGAGGATAATGAAAAAAAGATGGAGAAACTGATCTACGCTGTGCCAGGTATTCTTCTGGTTCAAGTGCTTTCATTCTTATGAGGTGGAAGGGCAGTAAACAAATAAGCAACTATAACTGTGAACTAATAAATTCTATGAGGCAGAAAAGCAGACAAGGGGCTGGAATGTTTAGGGGATGGGTGGGGCATGTCTGTGGTTCCTTTAGGTAGGGCGGTGACAGATGGACTCTGATGAGGTGATGTTTGAGAAGAGTCTGGAAGAAGTGAGAGGTGAACAGTGGAAATATTTTGGGAAAGAGCATTCCAGGGAGAGGTAACAGCTTGGTGCAATTAGGAAAAGCAAGGAAGCCAGGTGGGCAGGAGTGGATGGATGAGGGAAGGATGATGGAAAATGAGGTTGGAGGCAGAGGCAAGAACTGGATGACTTGGGGCCTTGTAGGCCATGCTGAAGGGTTTGGGTTTTTTCTCCATGTGATGGAAAGCTGCTGGAGAGCTTTATGCAGGGGAGTGACATGATTTGATTTATCTCTTTTTTTTTTTTTTTTTTTTTTTTGAGATGGAGTCTCACTCTGTCTCCCAGGCTGGAGTGCGATGGTATGATCTTGGCTCACTGCAACCTCCACTTCCCAGGTTCAAGCGATCTTCCTGCCTCAGCTTCCTGAATAGCTGGGATTATAGGCACCTGCCACCATGCCCAGCTAATTTTTGTAGAGATGGGGTTTCACCATGTTGGCCAGGCTGGTCTTGAACTCTTGACCTCAGGTGATCAACCTGTTTCGGTCTCTCACAGTGCTGGAATTACAGGCGTGAGCCACCACAACTGGCCTCTTTTTTTTTTTTTTTTCAATAGTTTAAGTTCTGGGATACATGTGCAGAACATGCAGGCTTGTTACATAGATATACATGTGTCATGGTGGTTTGCTGCACCCATCAACCCATCATCTAGGTTTTAAGCCCTGCATACATTAGGTGTTTGTCCTAATGCTCGCATTCCCCTTACCCTCTACCCCTCAACAGGCCCTGGTGTGTGATGTTCCCCTCCCTGTGTCCAACAGCTTGGCTGAACAATGAGAACACATGGACATAGTAGGGGAGATTAGGAAAAAGTCTGAAATAAGGTCCCTCTGGCTGCTATTTGGAGGGTGGACTGCAGAGGCAGGAGTGGAATCAGGAGACCTCACTGTTGCAGTTCTCCTAGGTGGGAGCTGATGGTGGCTTGGGTGAGGGGGAACAGTTAGACTCCAGGTGTACTGTGAAGGCAGAGCTTGCAGGACTTGTAGAGGGATAGAATAAAAGGTCTCCTTTCTACCAGCTGCTGGCCTCTCTTGTGAAGGCCAGGCTGAGCACATATTTATCTAGCATTCTGCAGTTACTTACTTTTCACCTTGCCACCTTATCTGGTCTTTGAATTCCTCTAGGGAAGAAACCATTTTTGTTTATGTCTTCAGGAGCCAGACAGTGGAGCTGGGTGGTTAAAAGTGTTGGTCATATGTGCTAGGTGGATGTTTTAACTGCTTAGCTGCTGGTGCTCCTCCTCCTCCTCTTCTTTTCCCTTCTCCTCCTCCTCTTTTTTAATCAAGTGTGGATGGCAGTAGCATTTTTTAATGGCTTTTTGAGAGTGAAGTGAGGTTTGTGTGAAAGTGTCTTGTTGGCTAGTGCAGTGTCTCACACCTATAATACCAGCGCTTTGGGAGGCTGAGGTGGGTGGATTGCTTGAGCCCAGGAATTTGAGACCAGCCTGGGCAACATGGCAAAACCACCTAAGTTGGAGCACTTTTTCCCCTTCCAATTCTTCGTTTTCTTTCATGTGGAAGGGAAAGCAATGCTTACTTAAAAAAGTGGAAACTCTCAAGTAATTTACATTGGATTCCAAGTGTAAAAGGCCACATTGAGGGTGACGGGTAAGCCATTACATGTCACTTGAGGGAAGTAAGTGTCTCTAGTGAATCATGATGAGTAAACGGAATTGGTGCTGCAGCATGAGCAATACAAGACGTTTATACAGTAATCACCAAATTGTGTGGATCCAACCAGAATAAAAAAATGCCTGAGCTTTGGCTTAGGGCCATGGCTGAACAGGAGCATGAAGCCTGGCACGGAACAGAAGGAATGGAAGTATGGATGTAGCACAGTGATAGACATAAATAGATGCAAGTTGAAGCAGAGATGAAAATGCGTGGCTGCCGCTTTTCCCTCTGCACTCACGGCAGGCTCAGAGCTGGAATTAGAACAGTGGCAGCCAGACTCCAGAGCCTGTTGTCTAAGCATTACACTTTGCTGTCTCCAGATATGCCCACAAGTTACCCCAGAATCCTTGTACCTGTACATGAATTCCCCCTGGCTTCATTAAGATGGTGAGGTTCAGGTTTATTTTACACATTAAACACTACTTTTATGCATCTGCCGTGTGCCAGGCACAGTTAGGTGCTAGGAATCCAGTCGTGAATAAAACATAATCTCGGTTTAGGGCTACAGTTAGTGGAAGCAACACTTCTTGTTTAGGACTCTCAGTGATGGGAGGACCCAGGATTTGTGTGATTTGCCACAAATTTACTGGTGCCCTTTTCTGTGTTGAACCAGAAATTCTTCTAATTGGTGAAGGAAATCAGCAACAATCTGAAAAATAAAATATAGTGCTGTATCCTTCACCCTGGACCAGAAATTGGGTCACCTGCCGTCATTTTCTGACCAGGCTGATTTAGCTATTTGACCTTGGGCCTCGATTATAACTTATGTTCAAGCAGTGCTTTCCCATACATTGGTTTACTTTGCTCTTTCCAATACCTGATTGGTGGGAGAGGACCACTTTTGAGGAGGCCTCCGATGTGTAGAGAGGCGGTTATACGACCTGCCTAGTTCTCTCTCTCTTTTAAAAAAAAATTGTTTTTTTCTGCCTAGTTCTTATAGCTGGTAGGAGACAAGCTGGAGCTAAAACCCAGTTCTAACTTCTACCACCTTGTTTCTTTCTTTCTTTTTTTTTTTGAGATGGAGTGTCACTCTGTTGCACAGGCTGGAGTGGAATGGCACTCTCTCGGCTCACTGCAACCTTTGCCTCCTAACTTCAAGCAGTCCTCTTGCCTCAGCCTCCCGAGTAGCTGGGACTATAAGCGCACGCCACCACGCTCGGCTAATTTTTGTATTTCTAGTAGAGACAGGGTTTTACCATGTTGGCCAGGGTGGTCTCAAACTCATGACCTCATGATCCGCCTGCCTCAGCCTCCCAAAGTGCTGGGATTACAGGCATGAGCCACCGCGCCCAGCCTATTACCTTGTTTTTACAGCTCATCATGCTGTCGTCTTAATGTTTTTAACTTTCCAGTTTCCCCATCTTTAAAATGAGGAAATTAAATGTGTGGTCTGTACAAGTTCTCTCCCCGCCTCCTCCTTTACTTCCCTCTCTCCGTCCCTCCTGTTCCTGGACCGAACTGAGGGTTGGGCTGCTGTTTTTCGTGGCCCAATAACGAGATGCAGATGAACTGGGGAGGAAGAGAGTTTTTATTTCTGTAACCAGTTACGGGGAGAGGGTCTGGAATTTATCACTAGAACAACTCAAAATTACAGCGTTTTCCGGAGCTTATCTACCTTCTAAGCTATATGTCCACATGTAAGTGTGCATTCATCCAAAGACATTAGTGATTAATTTTTAAAAATCTATTACTAAGGTCTAAGTCCTGAAGACCTTCCTCTGGAGCCACAGTAAATGTACTTAATCTAAATGAGTCCAGGTGCTGGGGTGATCGCCCTTGTCTTGTCTCCTCCTAAATCATGGAGGTTTGGGGAGTTCCTTTATACTCCCACTAAACTTGTTTGTGGAGGCCTGGGGAGTTTCTTCAGACCCCCGATAAAACTTGTTTAATCCTAAATGGATCCTGTTAAGAATTCCTTTGTTATTTTGTCATGCTTTAAGGCCCAGAAAAGGACCAGGCAAAACTCTTGCCCTTTGTATAAGGGCACTGGCTAAATCAGCTTTTAATGTTTAACCTACCTAGTCAGTCAGTGCTGGGACAGTTGTGATGGAAGCCTGCATTACTGAGACCTAGCCTCCTTCCTTGCTTCTCCTCCTCTCCCCTCCCCTCCTCTCTCCTTCCTCCCCTTCCTCCCCTCCCTTCCCTCCCTTCCCTTTCCTTCCTTTCCCTTCTCTCTCCCTCCCTCCCTCCCTCGTTCCCTCCTTCCCTCTCTCCCTCCCTGCCTCCCTGCCTGCCTGCCTGCCTGCCTGCCTGCCTGCCTTCCTTCCTTCCTTCCTTCCTTCCTTCCTTCCTTCCTTCCTTCCTTCCTTCTTTCCTTCTTCCCTCCCTCCCTCCCTTCCTTCCTTTCTTCCAATCCTGGAGTGCTTACAATGATCAAGATATTATTCTAGAAGCTGGAAATAATGTTACGTAAAACACATACACAGACCCCACTAGGAAAGTTAAAAAGCCACCCA
>PVKP010029113.1:0-29358 GCA_004027715.1 Plecturocebus donacophilus
GACCTTTCTCTCTGGCTACCCTTAGCATTTTTTCCTTCATTTCAACCCTGGTGAATCTGATGATTATGTGCCTTGAGGTTGTTGTTCTTGAGGATTATCTTTGTGATGTTCTCTGTATTTCCTCAGTTTGAATGTTGGCCTGCCTTGCTAGGTTGGGGAAGTTCTCCCGGATAATATCCTGAAGAGTGTTTTCCAGCTTGGATTCATTCTCTCCATCACATTCAGGTACACTGATCAAACGTAGATTAGATCTTTTCACATAATCCCATATTTCTTGGAGGCTTTCTTCATTTATTTTCACTCTTTTTTCTCTAATCTTGCCTTCTTGTTTTATTTCATTGAGTTGATCTTCAATCTCTGATATCCTTTCTTCTGCTTGATCGATTCGGCTATTTAAACTTGTGTATGCTTCGCCAAGTTCTTGTACTGTGTTTTTCAGCTCCATCAAATCATTTATGTTTTTCTCTAAGCTGGTTATTCTATTTAGCATTTTGTCTAATCTTTTTTTCACAGTTTTTAGTTTCTTTTTATTGAGTTAGAACATGTTCCTTTAGCTCAGAGAAGTTTGTTATTACCCACCTTCTGAAGCCTGCTTCTGTCAATTTGTCAAACTCATTCTCCATCCTGTTTTGTTTCCTTGCTGGTGAGGAGTTATAATCCCTTGGAAGAGAAGTGTTCTGGTCTTTGATGATTTCATCCTTTTTACACTGGTTTCTTCCCATCTTAGTGGATTTATCTACCTTTCATCTTTGAAGTTGGTGATTTCAGATGGGGTCTCTGAGTGGGCATCTTTTCTGTTGATGTTGAGGCTATTTCTTTTTGTTTTTTAGTTTTCCTTCTAACAGGCCCCTCTGCTCTAGGCCTGCTGGAGGTCCACTCCAGGCCTTGGTTGCCTGGGAATCACCTTCCGGGGCTGCAGAGCAGCGAGGATTGTTGACTGATCTTTCTTCTGGTAGCTTTGTCCCAGAAGGGTACCCACGTGGTGTAGCCTGAGCTCTCTTGTATGAGGCGTTTTTTTTTTATTTTATTTTACTGGGGTCAGGGAGCTGCTTGAGGATATAGTCTGTCCCTTGTTTGCCTGCTGAGACACTGCTGGGCTGCCTGGGCCTCAGCCTGGCTGCTATATAGGCTTCCTCTGGCTTTTGTTTACTCAGATGCGATTAGCCCCACCTTCACAATGGCAGACTCCCTTTCTCCCACCGAGCTTGATCGTCCCTGATTGAGCTCAAACCGCTGTGCTGGCTACAAAACTCTCAAGCGAGAGGGCTTCAGTTTTCTGGGCTTTGTGGGGGTAGGATCTGCCAAGCTGTATCACCTGTCTCCCTGCTTTCAGCTCTCCCTCTTTCTAGGAGGTGAGTAGCTTTGTCCAGCAGGTGCTCTTGGTACTAGTCAGATCTCCTGTCCAGATTTGTGTTGACAACCTGTGATGCCTGCTGGAGCTGCTGCTCAGATTTGTGCTGATAACTCGCAGTGCTTTTGGCAGGGATCTCCTGGTCTGTGGGTTGCAGAGGGCTTGGGGGAAGTGCAGTATCTGAACCAGAGTGCGGGGGTGGAGGTGAGGGAGATGGAGAAGTCCCAGATCATACGGTCCATTGCACTTGTCAGGTGGGGCAGCACCCCGCCCTGCCTTGGTTCGCCCTCTTTGGGCTACACCCACTGTTCAACCACTGCCATTGAAATGAACTGGTACCTCAATGGGAGATGCAGAGATCACTCACCTCTGCGTCTCTCTTGCTGGGAACTGTGCTCCAGAACTCTTTCTATTTGGCCATCTTGGCGGAAGTCATCTGTATCTATAGGACTAAAGAAGAGACAATGATGTGGAAATCAATAGCTTCTGAAGATTCCATAGAATAAACCAGATAAGGAATTCCGAAGTTGAGACAGTGTTGTTACATTGTGAAAAGTTGCTGAACACTCCCTCTGGGGTTTATTATAATAATTATTAAGAATTGTACTAGATGCTTTCCATGCTCAGTTTAATCCTAAAGACAATCATGGAAAGAAAAAGATTTTTTTTTCATGTTTTATCCTCATTTCTTAGTTAGAACTATTCATCAGAATCAATCACTTTGCTCCCCTCCTCAACTAGAGTGGAGTATGCGTCCCTGCCGTTTTTTATGTTGGGCTTGAACAGTAGAATGTTAACAGACACATGCAGAAGCTTCAAATGGCTGTTTTGATTTGACTTAGTTTTTATGCTCCCCTGACCTACAGGAAAAGAGAAAAATGTATTGAACAGACCAATGCATTGCTGCCCAGCTGACTCACAGATTTGCGAGGGGGGAAATAAATGGTTATAAGCCATAAGACTGGGGGAAGTTTATTATGCAGCATTGTTACATGGGGTTATTAGACCTAATTTTTATAGATGAGAAAACTGAAACTTTTCTTTAAGAGAGGATCTTGCTCTCACCCAGGCTGAAGTAAAGTGGCATAATCATAGCTCACTGTAACCTTGAACTCTGGGACTCAAGTAGTACTCCTACCTCAACCTCCTGAGTAGTTAGGAGGACTACAGGCACATGCTGTCACTCCTGACTAATTTAAAAAAATTTTTGTAGAGACAGGGTCTTGCTATGGTGCCCAGACTGGTCCTGAACTCCTGACCTCAGGCAGTTCTGTCACCTTAGGCTCCCAAAGTGCTGGGAGTATAGGTGTGAGCCACCACAACTGGCCTAGAAAACCAAAACTCTTAACAGAGACGTTAAATAATTTACCCATCCAAACCACCCAATGTCTAATGTGCCAAGCTGACCTTTAATGTCCCTAGCTCCATTTTTTCCATGCTATATAATTTTAAAAATAAGAGGCTATACTGATACTACCTGTGATCTTGGCTGTTTATCCAATGAAGGTCTTTCTGTGACATCTTCAACCCTTTCCTGATTATTTTCTTAGGGTAAAGCCTTAGAGTTGAAATTCTAGATCTAATATGCACATTTTAGATTTTTGTTATGTATTGCAAAGTTATCCTTCCTAAGGATAAGCAGTATGCCTGATTTCTCATGCCTTTTCATAAATAGGAATAACAGTAATAATGGCATGTGTTTCAGTTAGAGATGGCTGGCTAACAGTAGCTTAAACAAATAGAGGGTTGTCTGTCCATAGCTGTAAGTCCAGAACCTCTAAAATAATCTTGGTATTTCCTTGTGCTCCATCAAGGTTAGAAGTAATAGAGTGATCTACCAGGCTTTCACTTTTGTGACAGTGGCCAGCAGATTCGTAAATATAAGAAAATCTGGGGAAATAAGGTTTTACTATTGTCATTTAGCTTTTCCAGCTTCTATAACAGAGATCACAAAAGGGAATGGGTTTCAGAATGGGTGTCAGGTCAACTTACCTATAGTGTCTGCCATAGCAGCTAACATTTTTTAATGTGCTTGACTGAGTAGATACTTTGTTAAGCACTTTACATACATACATTTAATTCTTATAACAACAAGTTGAGTAAATCCAGTTCTCCCCAATTTTCCAGCAAAAACACTGAGGTTTGGAGAGATTTACTAATTTTCCCAATGTCACAGTTATTAAGTGGGGGAGATGCAATGTGAACCCAAGGAGTCTACCCCAAAACCTCATTCATTAATTTTTAATGTTCATAAGATTCAGAAACTGAAAGCTATTCAACTTCATTAGAGGTCATTTCTTTGATTACTAGTGGTGTTAAACGTCTTTCCATATGTATATTGGTTCTTTTTAGTTGTATTCTTATTTCTTCTTCTTTCTATCTTTCACATATGTTCCTGATGATGTTGTCTTTTTCTGTAGCTGTTCTTTATAGTTTGAAGGATATTAAATCTTTATCATATTTCAAATATTTTTCCTGATGTGTAATTTGCCTTTTAACTTTATATTCATGATGTACTCCCTCAATAAATTAGTACTTAATTTCTAAGTAGACAGATGTCAAGATCTTTTTTCCTTAGGGCATCTGATTTTTATATTATAACTAGCCCAAGATTATGGGAATATTTTACTGTATTTTTGTCTATTTAATGTTTAAATGTTTTTGCTAAATTGAATTTATTTTAGTATGAGGTATGAATTAGATATCTAACTTACATTTTTCCCAATAGTTAACCAGTTGTCCCAATATCCCTTATTGAATTATCCATTGATTTAAAAATCCCATCTTAATTATATATTAAATTATAATAAAGAACTGCTGTCTTGACCCTTTTCCCTTGGTGGCAATGTAACATAATTGTTGAGAGCATGAACATCAATTTGGAATTAAACCTCATCTATACTGTTTATTAGCTGTGGGATCTTGAGTTAATTACTTGACTTCTAAATGCTTTTATTTCCTTATCTACAAAATGGGGACAATAACAATACCACCTTGTAGACTTGTAAAGCTTAAATGAATTGATATACATAAAACATTTGGAACAATGCATGTTATACAGAAAGAGACCAGTAAAAATTGGCTATTATTATTTTTAAATTTTATATTGAAAAATAGTCTTTGTTGTATTATGTCCATACCATACAAGCTACATTAGTAATAGTGCCTTATTCATTTAAAAAAATATATAATCTTTTGAATAGAAGTAGTATGTAATTAAAGTTCAGGTAACCTTTATATACCATTAATTTTGTAAAGTTTGTTATTCGTACTAGATTCTTGTTTTTTATGTTTCCTTTTGATAATAGGTAGATATTATATCTAAGTTCTAAAATATCACAGGTTATTTTTATTTTATTGAACTATATGGAATGGATACAGTGGCTCACACCTGTAATCCCAGAATTTGGGGAGGCTGAGGTGTGCAGATCGCTTGAGCCCAAGAGTTTGAGACAGCCTGGGCAACATGGTGAAAACCCATTTCTACAAAAAATACAAAAATTAGCCAAGCATAGCGGCATGTGCTTATGGTCCCAGCTATTCAAGAGACTGAGGTGAGAAGATAACTTGAGCCAGGGAGGTTGAGGCTGCAGTGAGCTGTGATTGCACGACTATACTCCAGCCTGGACAACACAGGGAGACTGTGTCTCAAAAAATTTTTTTTAAAAACATATGGAAATTATAGTAAACCATTTCTAGCCCAGTAATTGTATCTTTTAAAATGGAATTTTTTAATTTACTCATGAATTCAGAACTGTTATTTAAGTCACAATTCGAAGAATGTTTTGCCAAGGCAATAGAAACAATGAATGAGGTAGTTTTTTCCTGCCTAGTATTTATAATTTAATTTGGGACAGATGCTGATGGGAGTATAGATGCTTCCTGTATGTTATAGTGTAAGAAAATAGGATACTATCTGTAAAGAATACAAGTAGTTTCTCTATGCCAGTAGGAAAAAAAAAAATGCTTTATTTAAAAATAGTAAGGAGACCAAGGTGCCTGCCCGTAATCCTAGCACTTTGGGATGCTGAGGCGAGAAGATTGCTGGAGCCCAGAAATTTGAGACCAGCCTGGGCAACATAGTGTTATCTTGTCTCTGCTAAAAATAAGAAAATTAGCTGTGTGTGGTGCTGCATGCCTGTAGTCCTAGCTGCTTGGGAGACTGAGGTGGGGGAATCCCTTTGAGCCCAGGAGTTTGAGGTTACAGTGAGCTAACATCTGTCCTCCAGCATGGGCAAGAGAGGGAGACCCTGCCTCAAATAATAAACAAATATATATGTATATAAAATAAAAATAATAAGGATAGACTAATTAGATGCTAAAGATACCAACTTTAAAATTTTTTTCAATGTTGTTGTGGAAAATTTTTAAGGTTTTGGGGTTTTGTTAAACTTCTAGATCTCAGTTATACACAGTGTTTTTGAACTCAAACTTTAGTTAAGTATTGATGCATCCTCAGTTTTCTAATGTATTTTCTTCTGACATAGGAAGAGAACCTGAGCTAGTGTTAACTTTGTTTACTGAATATATCTAAATTGCATTACTCTTTTGTTCAATGAGTAGTATTTTGTGGGATATTCTTAGATAAATAAAGTCATGTAAAAATTATTTCTAATTCAATTAAATGTTTGATTTGGTAGCCAAAGAGTACAGAATCATAGTCTTGATCAGTGTGCAATTATAGGTTAGCGTCATAAACATAAAAACCAAGATTCTAAGTCATCCTCGAACTTCAAGGTGATTTTGAGAGACACTTGAGATTGTATTTTAGAGATAGGGATGAAAAATTGATTTTATCTTTGATCCCAACCCAAATTTAGTAGCAGTAAATTCCTGCAGCACTATGATAAGAAGGACTGCAAAACTTTTCAGGCTTTTCAGGAAAGAATACTCTAATATCTATCATTGGTTAGGGTAGAAGGGGTATTTGCTACTTTGGAGTTTAAGGAGTCTTACTTCTGACCATTTTTAGGGCCTTACCACAGAATTTCTCTTGGTCCTAGCTGGTTAGACAAGCCTAGCTTTTTTTGATCCCCCAAATGGGATTTAAGTAATCCAGTTATCATGTTAGCATTGAGGATAAATAATTAGTATATTTATTGGGTTTACTACAATTTCATAGATCGGCGGAGTTGACTCCTCAGATTCCGAAACAACCCTTCAGGTCTTTAAATACAAACTCCTTTGGTGTGGTGGCCTTGTGAGCACTGTCTGTGGGCTTCAGATTTCAAGTAATTGGCTTGCAGCTCACACCAAAATGAAAAGGACATGTTTCTAGGACCCTGAAGAGAATTTTCATTGTTCACTGTTGTTTTTTTTTTTTTTTTTTTTACACCTAATAGGATAATATGATCATAATTGTGTGTGCTCATGTAATCTGTATTTATTGATCACTCGTCTTACACAGTGTACTTAGGAATACTGAGATAAATAGAACACAGGCCCTACTCAAGAAACTCATAATTTGATAGACATAGCAGAGGCAATAATTTTTGAGTTCGGGGGCTACATAGTCCTGAGTTCAAATCCTCATGCAATTGTTTGGCTTTCAGCAAGTCACTTAACTTCTTTGAGCCCCAGTTTCTTTAAATGGGTCTAATAGCAACATTGCTGGTTGAGATAATATATATGATATGTCTGACTTACTGTCTGCTACATGGTACATGATAGCTATTAGTAGCTTACATTTTCTAGTACTTTTAAGGTTTACATTGCAGTTTGATAAATAAAATTGTGTTAAATTATTATAGTGTCCCTATAAGCTTCTATTTTTGACTTTTTCATAAACCAAGTTAACTGGGGTCGAGGTATGTTAAGTTTCTTAAGTTCAAGATTGCCATTCAGGTCCTAAAACTTGTATTTATTCATACAGCTACTCCAACATGTAAATATAAATTTGTTCAAAAGAAATAAGAGTGATAAGATATGAAATGAGTTAGCTTTAAGGAATGCTGTAGCACAACAGAAAATTGTAAAATATTGATGCCTATGTGGAGGGAAGACAAAGCCAATGAACTATGTTTGTATTCGGCACTGACTGATTCAAACCTTTTTATTGTTCTTGACTTAGTCCAATAAGCAGCACCAGTGCCTGTAGTAATCAGCTGTGTGTATAATCTAGGAGCCCACTTGTAGAATCGGGTGCTAAGATATCTTATTTTGCATTATATTTAGTAGCCTATGTTGGTTAGAAGGAGGGAGGAGGGAGTTGAAAGGGGACTTTAGATTTCGAGTTTGGTGGTAGTCATTCACAGTGAATAATTTTATATGCTGTTATTAGAAATGGAAATTAGTCTTATAGCCATTTAGATCATGTGCAACAAAGCCTTTTGAATATTTTTAGTTGGTCAGTTATTTGCTAAAATTATACAAGAAATATGATTTTCCCTTTATCTTTTTTGACTTTTAGACTCCTTCCATTTCGCTCTGAAGGATAATATATAGGTCATTTCTGGAGGAAGAATATTATATTTGATAGCTTGATCTAATATGGTAAACTTTAATAAATACTAGTGCCCCACTTTTTCTACCACCCTCTCTCACTCTTGCTATTATCCAGGAAAAATATGATATGATTTCTTTTGTTAGAATTGAAGGGTGTTTTTTTTACTCTTTTTATTTATTCTCAAACATTAGGCTGTGTAGGTTTTCTGGACAGTTTTGATTATTAAGAATCACAGCTTTTCTACCATTTCAAGTCACATGAATGAAAGATTCACTGATATAAGAACTTGAGTAGCTTGGGAGTAAATATAAGTAGCTTTCTACTGAAAGGAAGAACACTGAGAGGTAGAAATGGAAAACTACCTGGAGGACTGTGGAATTTGCACTGGTCAGTGTTTCTGATCCTTAGGTTTGCAAGTTTATAAGCAGTTGAAAAAGATTAGTTCTTGAAGACTTAATTTTTTCTAAAAGTACTACTGTTTGATTCTATATGAGTGTGATTAATGATCTTACTGAATTAAGGGGTTTCTGTAAGAAACATGGTTGGATACTGCCTTTCAAAAATGATAGGGCTTTCTGTTTTAAATCTTCACCTCCTATTTTCTGGATGCTTTTTCTTTGATAATATGTCTTTATTTGACCCAGTTATCACTAGAGTTCAGTTGCTACCAGACTTTTTCTATAAGTTTTTGTTGGCATCTGATTCCATCTGTTTACTCAATTATTTATTTCCCCTAAAGTTTTACTCCAAATATCCCATAGGCAGTGTGTCAGAATATCTTTAGGCTTTTTTTTTTTTTTAACCTATTGACTTTAACTATATGGCATTTCTTTCAGAACATTCTGCCATTCACTTGTCAAGTATTTGTTGAAAGCTAACTATGTTCCAAGCACAGTAATAGGCTATGAAACAAAATGATGAATGAAGTTCAATCCTTGCTGTCCGAAAACTCACAAATTGGGAAATTTTGGGGGCGATGGGAAGAGAGGTTAAGAAACATAAAGTGACATATAAACAAACCACAACAATATATGTTACTTCTTTTTTCAAAGCACACTTCATAACTTTTCTGTGCCCTAGTATCTAGCTTTGTAATCTTTCTTCTGTACTGTTGTCAGAGATGTTTTTCTTAGATGCAGATCTGATCCAAGTTATTCTCTGCATAGTATACCTATGGAATAAGAAGCAAACTTCTTAGCATAACATGCTGGGTATACTCTGTTTGCTCTCCAGATTCTCTCTTTTGCATACTCTGTGCTTGGGGAGGCTGACCTTTATGGATTATGTTAGCTAAGCTCTCTTGCCCTTTGGTTTCCAGTTGGGTTCAGCTAATGGAATACAGCTTTTATTGTAGATTGGAAACTGGGAAGTTTCCAATCTTTATTGTAGATTGGAAACTGGGAAGAAAGAAAGGTCAGATTATTCTCTTGGTTCTCTACTTGTAGGGTCATTGGTTGACAGTGACTGCATTCCTCTTCTATAGCTATAGTTGCAGCCTCTATAGCTGCTGCTGAGTGCCATTAAGTCTTGTTCTCCCGAGATGGATTAAACATTAAGATAATGAAATTTAAACTTCAGGGCCCCTCACTTCCGGGGACCTTTTAAGGGCCTTAGGAATATATTTACAAAGCTATTTACTTTTGTAACATTTGCAAAATATATTTTTACATTATTCTTAAGAAGGGCCAATGGTTGGGCATGGTGGCTCATGCCTGTAATCCTAGCACCTTGGGAGGCTGAGGCAGGCAGTTCACCTAAGGTCAGGAATTCTAGACCAGCCTGGCCAACATGGTGAAACCCCATCTTTACCAAAAATACAAAAATTAGCTGGGTATGGTGGTGCATGCCTGTAATCCCAGCTATTCAGGAAGCTGAAGCAGGAGAATTGCTTGAACCCGGGAGGCAGAGGTTGCAGTGAGCTGAATCATGGCTCTGCACTCCAGCCTGGGTGACAGAGTGAGACTCCATCTCAAAAAAAAAAGTGTAGGCTGGGGAGGGCACTAACAAAATGGTATAATCTTCAGGCCCTATAAAACTGGAACATCCAATATTCCTAACCTTGACCTTTCAAGCTTAGGTTAAGTACAAAGATTACAGGGAAGAGGGACTGCTGAATAACATACTTGGGAAGGCTGTTATTGAATATTTCATGCATGAAATAATAATTTGAGTTGGTCTTGTAGGATGAGTAGGAGTTCTTCAGGTAAAGAAGGATGGAAAGGTTGTTGCAAATAGAAGACACAGACTGTTCAAAGAAAATGAGCATTTTGATGTCTAGAGTAGAAGCATACTAGGTAGAAAAAAAAGTACAAAAGCCCTAAGGCAGGAATATGTCTAGCCATTTTGAGAACAGCATGGAGATCAATGTGGCTGTAGATGATTGAGTGATGGGGAGAATAATAGGTAAGGTCAGAGTTTCCTATTATTTAGGGTCTTGTAAACCATTATCAGGACTTTGACTTTTATCCTGAGTGAGACTGGGAAACACCGGAAAGTTTTGAGCTATGTTACATGAGCTGACAGCAGCACGGAAATGAGTTAATACACAGAGAGACCAATTAGAAGGCTATTCTAGTAATTTACACAAGAGATGATAATGATTTGGACAAGAGAGTTGATGATAGAGTTGGTGAGAAATGGAAAGTAGAATATTCAGGATTTGTTGATTGGTTAGATGTAGGGTATTAATTAGAGTGACAGAAAAGAGTCAGGGATAACTCTAGTATTTTTGTCCTAAGTAATTGGAATGGCAAAATTGCTGTTTATTGAGATGGATAAGACTAGGAAGAGCAAGTTTGAGGAATGGTGAAAATCAGGTTTTTTTTTTTGTACACGTTAAATTTAAGGTGCTGTATTCATCTGTTTTTGCATTGCTATAAAGAAATACCTGAGGCAGGGTAATCTATAAAGAAAAGAGGTTTAATTGGCTCATGGTTCTGCAGGCTGTACAGGAAGCATGATGCTGGCATCTGTTCAGCTTCTGGGGAGTCCTCAGGAAACTTACAATCATGGCAGCAGGTGAAGGGGGAGCCAGCATCTCACATGGCCAGAGCAGGAGGAAAAGAGAGAATGGGGAGATGCTACACACTTTTAAACAACCAGATCTTGGAAGAACTCACTCACTCCCTATCACAAGAGTAGCACTGAGAGGATGGTGCTATACCATTCAGGAGAAACTGCCCCTATAATCCAGTGATTTCCACCAGGCCCCATTTCCAACACTGGGGATTACAATTTGACATGAGATTTAGTGGGGACACAGATCTAAACCATATTATTCTGCCCCTGGCCCTTCAAATCTCATGATCCTCTCACATTGCAAAGTACAATCATGCCTTCCCAACAGTCCTTCAAAGTCTTAACTTATTCCAACATTAACTCAAAAGTTCAAAGTCTCATCTGAGACAAGGCAAGTCCCTTCCACCTATGAGCCTGTAAAACCAAAAACAAGTTAGTTACTGCCAAGATTCAATGGGGGTACCATCATTGGGTAAATACTCCTGTTCCAAAAGGGAGAAATTTGCCAAAACAAAGGGGCTACAGGCCCCATGCAAGTTCAAAACCCATTAGGCTACTCATTAAGTTTTAAAGGCCCAAAATAATCTCTTTGACTCCGTGTCTCATATCAGGCACACATGTGTGAGGGGTGGACTCCCAAGGCCTTGGGCAGCTTGGACCCTGTGGCTTTGCAGGGTTCAGCCCCCACAGCTGCTCTCACGGGCTGGCATTGAGTGCCTGCAGCTTTTCCTGGTGCACCATGCAAGTTACTGGTGTATCTACCACTCTGGGGTCTGGAGGACTGTGGCCCTCTTCTCACAGCTCCACTAGGCATTGTCCTCGTGGGCACTCACTGTGGGGGCTTCAACCCTGCATTTCCCTTCCATACTGTTCTAGTAGAGGTTCTCCATGAGGGCTCCATCAGCAGCAGCCTTCTGCCTGGACATCCAGGCTTTTCCATACATCCTCTGAAATCCAGGCAGAGGCTCTTAAGCCTCAACTCTTACACTGTGTACACCTGCTTACAGCTTGCACCCTCTGAAGCAAAGGGAGGCGAAGCAAAGGTCACTTTTGTCATGCCTTAGTAAGGAATTTTTCACCCCCTCTTCCCCTTTTTAAAGGGGGAGAGAGAAAGTCTCAACCTCTGAGTTTTGGGACCCTCCAACACATCGGGGAAGTTGGAAGAGAGAAATAGAGAAAAACCAGAAATATGGTGATACAGAGAGCTAAGTGAATGAAGTGTTTCAGTGAGACAGAAGATGTCAGCAATTCTTGGTAGATGAAATAAGATAAGTACTAATAATTGACCACTGGATTTAGCAGTGTGCAGGTCATTGGTGATCTTGATGATGCTCAGCAGAGTGAATTTAAGCTGAAGTGAATTCATGGGAGGAGAGGAATTGGAGACAATGAGAAGAGGCAACCCATTAGGAGTTTTGCTGTAAAGTAGGGGACAGAAAGTTGTTCTTTGGGAAAATAGGAGTTAAGAGGTTTTTGGGTTTTGTTTTAATTATGTTTTAAGATGGAATATATAATAATCATGTTTATATACTGATGGTAATGATCCATCAGAGAAAGAAAAATTGCTGGAGCAATGTCTTTGTCCAGTCAAGCGGGGTTGGGATTTAGTGCATAAGTGAAGAGGCTGGCATTAGATGGGAACATAGACAATTCATCTGTTATGACAGAAGGGAAGGTGTATTATATGGATATAATTCTTATATAGTAGATAGGAAGATGTGGTGGGGGCTTTTGAAAATTATTTTCTAATTTCTTTTTTCTCAGTGAAATAGAAAGCAATTCCATAAGTTGAAAGATAGGATAGGGATATTAGAGATAAGAAGAGAAAAAGTCTTCTAGGAGAATGAGACAGTTAATACACAAGGGGAATGTAGTCTGATTTATGGGCGGAATTAAAGCCCCATTTGAGATTAGTAGTCATGAATTTAAAGTGACATCAGCCAGGCATGATGTCTCACACCTGGAATCCCAGCACTTTGGGAGGTGGAAGCAAGTGGATTGCTTGAGCCCAGGAGTTTGAGACCAGCCTAGGCAATATGATGAGATCCTGTCTTTACGAAAAATACAAAAATTAGCCAGGTGTGTTAGTGCATGCCTATAGTTTCAGCTGCTAGGAAGGCTGATGTAGGAGGATCACTTGAGCCTGGTAGTTTGAGGCTGCAGTGAGCCATGATCATGCCACTTCACTCCAGCCTGGGTGACAGAGGCCCCTGTCTCAATAATAATGGTAATAATGGTAATAATAAAGTAATATCAGTCAGCAGCCACATTAGCTGCACAATTGCAGGTGCCAAATAAGTAGAAAGTTGGGCTTTTGCCAAGCAAGTGAAATGAAGTCAGAGGTAAGTTATCAGTGTGTACAAGAGAATGATTATGAAACATGAATATTTGTGATTGTGTTTTTCATAATAGCCAAAAGTTGGAAATAACATAAGTGTTCATCAACTAATGAATGAATATACAATGGAATATTAGCCATATAAAGAAAGTAAATACTGTTATATGCCACAACATGAATGAACTTTGAAAACATCATGCTCAGTGAAAAACCAGATGTAAAAGACCACATATATGATCACACATATATGATTCCATTTTTATGTAGTGTCCGTAATTGGCAAATCCACAGAGAAGATAATTAGCACTATGATTGGGGCTGAGTGGAGGAGGGAAAGAGAGTGACTGTTAATAGGAACATGGTTTCTTTTTGGAGTGATTACAATATTCTGGAATTAGATAGTGGTAATAGTTGCACAACTCTAAACATACTAAAAATCACTTTAGAAAGGCAGATTTTATGGTATGTGAATTATATCTTAATAAAGCTATTATAAAAATAACATGCTAGTTCACTAGAAATTTGCTTATCTCAAACTCAACAAATTAAACAGCTCAGAAATTTAGTCTAATGTAGAACTAAGGTGAACAAGTAGCTGTGTTACAATATTTGCAGTCTCTTTTCAAGTTTGAAGATTACAGTTTTTTTCTCGAACATCCCTCAGTATTAAAAAGTAATTGGCTAAGTTGCAGAGCTTGTGAGGAGAGACCAAATCTGGCTCTGCCTTAATTACTTAGTATATTCATCTCTCCATCCCTTCCTTTCTCCTTCCAGTTAACAAACCTTTACTAAGCTATACAAATCACCATGCACTATCCTAGGTACTACTGGTGATACAAAGATGGATTGGACTTGGTCTCTACCCTTGAATGTGAGGTTTAGTGGGGAAACCAGTTTAGGAACTTGGACCACATTTCATTTTTAAGGTGAAGCTACTCTAATTGTTCTTCAGCATCCTCCCATTTATAGCTTATAGATAAAGTATGCACACAAGGCATATGAAACTTCTTTGGATCTTCTTTAAGCCTGAAGCCTTCTTCCTTTTGTCTCACATTCTTTCTTCTGTTACTTCAAAGTATTTTGGGGCTTATCAGATGAAAACTCACGATATTTTTCTTCCTTCTGATGCTCTAGACCTGAAATGTTTTTTATAAAAACCTCAAAATTCAAAATTATGATGTATATTAGGTAAAGTGTGCATACTGGTGCTATCTGCAAAACAGTTAATGTTTACCTTGCAGGATTCTTGTGAGGGGTCAGTGAGAATACATAATTCGTATATGGAAGTGTCAAACACAGTACCTGACACGAGCTCCTCAATAAACATTATTATACTTTATCACTTTGCTAACATCTACAAACACTAGGTTTATATATAGAGATATGTTGAGATTACAGATATAGACGTAAACTGACAAACCCTAATTCCAAAGAGTTTGCCATTCATTGATGGAAATTAATTGGTTCAGAGATGTGGCATGTCTACCTTATTATTTAATAACTTAATTAACTTACTACAAATCTATCCATGTTTTCCATCTTGGATTTTTATATCATAAAAATGTAGAATCCTTAGCTCATGACTATATGAAAAATAGATACTTGGATAATACTTTTTAATGATTACAAGCTAATTATATTTTGAATCTCATGCCTAATTGAAATGTAATGTTGCATGCTGGGCTTTGAATTTACTAAAAAGTTCTTCTGTTATCTTCCTAGAATGCAGCTGGTTTGTCAAAATCCAAAGGAAGCCGAATTGGATTTGATAGCATACAGTGGGTATGTAAAATAAACAAGAAATTTCTCAATTATAATGTTCATTTAGTTCATTCATATACTCCATAATTATTTGTTGAATGATGGCAATAATAATATCTACCTTGGGTGGTGGGTGGCCGGTTAGTAGTGGCAGGTAAGGAACAGGCCCTTTACTAAGTACTTAATATGCAGTATCTTACTTAGTCCTTAAGGAAACTTTAAGAAGTGAGTAAATATTGTTACTTTCAATTCACTTAGAGAGATTAAGGTTAGTTGGCCAATAATTTGGTAAGACCAGATTCTGTCTGCCTCTAAAACCCTCATTCACTGAGCTATGGTGTTTCTCTAAATGAATGATTATATGAATCAGATTTATTCGAGTAAAGGAAAAGTAATGATCAGGAATAAAAATCTATTCAGCATAGTTTCTTTATAAGATGAGGGGAAACCAGCAATATATACAATACATCCTTGTTTTGTTTTACAAATTTCAGAACCTGCACATTGATTAAATATATTTTCCTATGCTTTAAAACTAAATTTAGAAAGAAAAACATTGCTGTGTTACTAATAAAAAATAACTTTTATTCTGTTAGTATACATTATGGGAATGACCAGATATTTCTTGATACACTTCAGTCTGGCTTCTCTATAACCAGATATGTGGAAGGCTTTAAATTAGAAGTGGATTTTCAGATCACTGAAAAAAGATCACAAGCAGTGGTCTTTTTAGGTCATTGCTAACATCAAGTAGATTTGAACTACTGTTTAAAAAGTAAAGTCTGGGATATCTTGTTATCAGTCTCCTCAGCTCTCTATAAGTATCAGTGTAAAATTTAATTTGTTAAAAATAGCAGGTGTTTTGCTCTGTGAATTTAGGGTATTCTGAGAATAAAAGTAAGCATGATATACTTGGAATTTATACTACCCAGTCAGTTATAAAGATTTTAGATTAAATTAAAAAGGGGTATTTTGTATGCTTCTCTGTAGCCCTTCTCTACCTCCCTCCCAACCTTAGGAAACACATACACATAATACTTGGACCAGATTTATCATCCTGTGGTTAAAATAATTTACTGAGATTCAAAATTCAGTATTTAACAGCCAAAGGCAACAGGCGTGATCTATCATAAATTTTAAAATTATAAGATGTGATGATACTTAGAGAAACATAAATTTTTCAGGTTTGCCATTTATTAGGAGTCTTCATCTGTACACTGAAGAGCAATTTCAGAAAAAAAATTCAAGCTGGAATAGCTTCAGTAGGATAAAAGATTTTCTTTTATCAGTATTAACCAACAACATTCTGACAACATTACCAAACCTTTTCATAAATAGAGCAGTCAGAGTAGGTACACGTTCACTGCTACATTTTAAAATGGAATTTGTGAATAATTTGAAGCTTAAAATAATAAAAAAAAGGTAGCTCAACTCTATCCTTTTCATTCAAGAGATGACCCTTGTGGTGGGAGAAAATAATGGATTTTTTTCAGTCTTTACTTCCACGGTACACAAGCAAAAAGTTGAAGAGCAGCTTACCACATTCAGTGAGTTCTCTTTATACTCTTTTACATTGAGGGGACTAAAAAAAAATTGTAAATGTGGTCACTGAATCACTATATTTGCAAAATCACAGGAAGGGAGAAGCACTAACACTCTCATTCTAAACTTTTAGAAGGAATAAAAGGTGAAATCTCATCAATAAGTGTGATATTGAGCCCTGATAAAATTCTAGGGCTCAATGTTTAATGAGTTATTAAACAGATGACTTGGGAGCACTTAGAAAAGAAAATCATCATAATTAGGAACTAGCTTTTTACTAAGAACAAGTCCTGCCTAATTTTATTAGGTTTTAATAAAATTTTAATACAGAGACAGATCAATAGGCTATTATGGTCTCAGCCTAACCTCTTTTCAACAAGATGTTTTTCGTTCTTATAAAGAAAATGAATTACTGAAGATCAGATTATAGTAGTGATTTAGAATTAATTGGATTTAGAATCAATTGGATGTGTTTTCCAGGAGCATTAATGATTATATTGATAACAACTTGGAGGATATGTTTAGAAGTTGAGTTATAGAATCTCTCCTTGACTCTGACATAATCTGTATCTGTATTTATATTAATAATGATAATGAAGCTGTGTGTTCATCATATTTGTATTTAACACCGAGCTGAGATCCATTCAACAAACATTTAAACACCTTTTATTTAGTAGTTCTGTTATCTCATCTTTCTTCCAAAACCATTTCTTTCTTGTTTTTTTCCCTAGTATAAAGCACAGAAAGCAATAACCCTAAATGACAGACAAAAAAATAGCTAAATTGGACTATTAAAATTTTAAACTTCTACTCATCAAAAAACACCATTAAGAAAATGAATAAGCATGTCACAGAGTAGAAAATATTTGTAAAATATGTATCTCACAAAGGAATGGGATCAAAGATATATGAAGAACTCTCACTCAACTCAGTAATAGATTTTCCGTTCATGCCCTTTATCAAGTTGAGAAAGTATTTTATTCCTGGTTTGCTGAAAGTTTTAAATCATGAATAGATATTGAATTTTGTCAAATGCTTTTTATGTATTGAAATTATAATAGTTTTTCCTCTTTATTCTGTTGATTGTCAAATTTTATTGGTTGAGTTTTTAAATGCTAAAGTAACCTTTCATTTCTAGGATAAATACTACTTGGTCATGATATTTACTTTCCTTTTCTTATCTTTTTTTAGTTATTTGAATTGATTTTCTTATATTTTATTAAGTATTTTTGCATCTGTGTTCATGAGGGATGGTGGTCTATACTTTTTTTTGGTAATGTCTTTGTCAGATTTTGCTTTTTTTTTTGACGTGGAGTCTCTGTTGCCCAGGCTGGAGTGCAATGGTGCAATCTCGGCTCACTGCAACCTCCACCTCCTGGGTTCAAGTGATTGTCCTGCCTCAGCTTCCCAAGTTGCTGGAATTACAGGCGCATGCCACCACGCCCGGTTAATTTCTGTATTTTTAGTAGAGATGGGGTTTCACCGTGTTGGTCAGGCTGGTGTCGACTCCTGACCTCAGGTGATCCACCCGCGTGGGCTTCCCAAAGTGCTGGGATTACAGGCATGAGAAGTTTTGCTATTAAGTATTACACTGGCCTCATAAAATCAGATAGGAAGTATTTTCTCTTGCTCCATTTTCTAAGAAAGTTTTTGTAGAATTGATATTATTCTTTAAAACTGGTAGAATTCACCAGTGAACTATCTTAAGTCTGAAGTTTTTCCTTGCTGTTTTGAGAGCAGTTTTTTTTTTTTCTAACAAATTCAGTTGCTTTAATAGGTATAGAGCAATTCAAATTTTATGTTTCATCTTGTGATAGTTTTGTTAAGTTGCATTTTTAAAGAAATTTGTCTGTGTCATCTAAGTTGAATTTTTGGTGTAACATTGTTTGTTCAAACTTTTTACTTGGCTGTTTTTCACACTGAGTTAATAAACCCCTATAAGGCAGCGATTATTGCATTCCTGGTATTTGCATAATATTCTACACTAAAAACAAGTAATGAGACTGATTCCTAGCTTTATGTCATCCTTTATCTTTAAAATTCTTGATATTTTATCTATTTATTTATCTTGTATATATTTTTATGAGTTCCTTCAGATTTTCCGAATAAGAATTTATTCTTAATTTCATGAAGCACCTTTTTGATCAGCAAACATTTCTTTAAATTAAGTCTTGCTTTCATTGAAGTAGGCTTTTAGGCAGTAGAGTATGCCAGATACTCTGTTTATCTTTGCTGCTCTTAGGTATTACTTACTCCTAAGTGTGATTTAGTCTGTTTTCATTCTACTTTTGAAATTTTTTCTTTCAGTAGGGGACCCGACTTACTATCTAGCAGATTTATATTTTGAAATATTGTAGTATTAGAAAAGCACATTATATGTGGCAGTCATCAAGCAGGCAGTGCATTTTGGTCTGAGTCTTTTGCTTAGAAAGATTATTAAGCAGCATTACAGATATGAAGAAAAATGGTACAAACAACTAATTTTTGTTTTTGAAAGATTAACAATACTGATTTTTAAAAGCTGACAGTTCTTCTCTGAATTTTACTTGAAAAGATTTAGCTAATACTAAGAGAATAATTTTGTAAGGCCCCACATTTTCATGTCAGATACCACTTCCTCTGAAATTTCTTATCCTTTTGATGTACAGTAAATTTGTAGCTTACTGGTCTGTACTTTTATAATATGTTGTGTATGTTTTTTTGAGATGGCGTCTCACTCTGTCACTGGGCTGGAGTGCAGGGACACGATCTCGGCTCACTGCAACCTCTACCTCCTGGGTTCAAGCGATTCTCCTGCCTCAGCCTCCTGAGTAGCTGGGACTACAGGCTTGTGCCACCATACCCAGATAATTTTTGTATCTTTAGTAGAGATGGGGTTTCACCATGATGGCCAGGATGGTCTTGATTGCTCGACCTCATGATCTACCCGCCTCAGCCTCCCAAAGTGCTGGGATTACAGGTGTGAGCCACCGTGCCCAGCCCATATGTTGTATGTTTTTATTATAGCATATTTCACCTTATGTTGAAAGTATTCATCTTTCTTAGAAGACTGCTTATTGAGAGCAGAGACCGTCTGTGTTATTTAATCGTTTATATTTTTTAGCACAATGATAAGCATGTATCTACTGGATAAACATTCTATGCATTCTTATACAATGAATGAATAAAAATGTAATAAAATATGCTATTGTGTTGGTTTACTGGAATTATGAGAATTCTTTTTCTCTCAAACAGCGTGCAGTTAAAAAATTTATTATGCTAACATCCAACCAAAATGTACCAGTGTTTCTTATTGATCCTTTGATATTGGAATTGATTAACAAGAACTGTGAACAAGTCAAAAATACTTCTTATGGCTCCACTTCACAATGCAAGTTTTTCTGTGTTCCAAGAGACTTTACTGTATTTGCACTGCAGTATCACCTATGGAAGAATGAGGTAAGTGATTTGCTTTCAGATAATGAAATATGTCTCTTTTTACAAAATAGTATGAGATTAGGCTAGTTTAAAATGTAAAACATTAACAAATTTTCCTTAAATACTTCATAAATTGTATCAGGTATGTTTTCACCTTTAAAAAACAATACAATTAATCACTAAGGCAAATAGGGGATTTATTTTTCTTATGTAATGAGAGGTTAAAAGGTTAGTGGCTATTGATAATAGTTTAGCTAGCCACTGATGTCAGAACTTGTATCTCTGAAATTCTTTACTCATTTCCCTCATTATCACAGGATAGCTGTCATAACTCCAGATATCACATCCATGTTCACAGCAGGAAGATGAGAGGAAGGATGCTGCTTTTTCACCTGGGGAGACTCCTCAGTATCAGTATTTTTAGGTCATTTCTGTTGAACTGTTTGGTGTCTCATAGAAAAAGCCTACAAGGCTTTACATAATTTTTATGAAGAATATTTTATAATGTCCCTTTATTTTCCCCAAATGAAGTTCATAGAAATTATAATCTTCCTATATACATAATTCCCCAAATTAATATAATGTCTTAACTATAATATAATGTAGAAATAAAAGGAAATGATGTGTATTTCAGTGTGCAGATGCTCCAGCATGACTACACTGGAAGGCATAATAAAGTAATTCAGATGCTTGTATTTAGAAGTAGGATCACAGAATGTAGTAGCTACAAATATAAACTTATACTATGAATGGTATTATTGTTGGTAATATGATTTTCCAAAGTAATGAGCAAGTTTCCAACAACAAAAAAGTAAAATTGTCTCCTCATAGACATGACTATTGTATTCCTGAGAAATAAAGGCTCAGACAATTATAAACAAGTTTTCACTACATGATTATCTGACAGGACACTTGAAATTTAGTACACAGAATGGATTTTCATATTTTGAATTGTAATATGTCTAGTGTTCTTGGCCTAGGACTCTAAATGCCAATTTATTAATATGATAAATCAAAAATATCCTCACAAATTTCTAAAATGTCTGTTGGGTACAGTCCCACTTGCCTTGAGAACTATTATTGTAGAAGAAGGGGAATTTGCCACAATTGGCAAAACTGATACTACCCTAGTCAGAGGAAGAAGCAGAAGCTCAGTCATGCCCAGAATCAGCACATGGGTTCAAGTTTATCCTTTTATACATATGACATCCTACTATTTAGGAGATTCAAGAGCCCTTGAATAGTCCCCCCATAAAAAGTCCCCCAGTGTGGAGCTAATTAGATTGTTAGATCTATTAATGAAAGGCTCCATTTGCATGTGATTTTTCTTTATTAATGCCATTACCATAAAATGAGCAAACTTCTGCCAAGGCAAACTGGAAGTGGACTTTTGCAGAACAACCTTGACCTAGGCCTTTATATCAACTGATCAGAACAATTATTTTCTTTTTTACTTCTCTTGTTGATGGTTACAAGAAAGCAAACCATATCATAATTCTGCCTATTTTGTCTGTCAGTCTTTCCTCCTATAACCCAAGGTCACGTTCCTCTCAAGATCTGGCTAGCCTTTTAAATATTTCCTGATTTATCAGCTGATAATGCCTTTCTTTTATTCTATTCAGTAGTCTTTCTCTGAATTAGCTAACCCCACCCTCAATCAGTGCTTTCTACTTCTTAGGTATCCCAAGAAAGAAAAGGGAAAAAGGGAATATTACACTTGGTAATGAAACAAATGATGTTGGAAAATGAGCCTTGTCTTATATTATGTTTGTTTACTTTCTAATTATTTGCATTATGATGGTGTTCTATTATGGTAGTATTTTAAGGTGTTGGGATATAAACTATGAGATGAAAGAGCTACATTTTTGAAGTACTTTTGAAGATAAAGGTTATAAAAGTTAAATTAAGAATTCCAAGTTTAATTTTAAGTGCTGTTCTTAAATCAACATTTACTTTATAGAAACTACCCAAGAAACACTAACATGAGCATTCTCATTCCAAGGAAGGGATTTGTATTATTTTTCATAAAGAGTGTTTTTTGTTTTTTTTTGAGACAGGGTCTCACTTTGTCACCCAGACTTGAGTACAGTAGTGCAATCTTGACTCACTGCAGCCTTGACCTCTCAGGTTCAAGAGGTCCTCCTGACTCAGACCCCCAAGTAGCTGTAACTGCAGGTACACGCCGCCACACTCGGCCAATTTTTTCTTGTATTTTTTATAGAGATGGAGTTTCACCATGTTGCCCAGGCTGATCTCAAACTCCTGAGCTCAAGTGGTCTGCCTGCCTCAGCCTCCCAAAGTGCTGGGTTTACAGGAGTGAGCCACGGTGCCCAGCCCATAAAGAGAGTCTTTGGCTATATCTTTTCTGCTACATACTTTGTATTTTTGCTGCTTTCCTTTATTCTCCCACCACTACCTCTGCCCATCACCCTCACTTAAAAATAGTTACAGAGCAGATTTGCACAAAAATATGGCTCAGTTCAATATAAGAGTTGTTTTAGTTTTGCTACTAGTATTTGGATTTAAATATTCAATGTTTAAATGTTGTTTCTTGATGTTTGATGCTTCTTTGGTTCTAGGAAGGCTGGTTTCGGATAGCTGAGAATATGGGATTTCAGTGCATAAAGATTGAGAGCAAAGATCCCCGGCTAGATGGGATAGACTCACTTTCTGGAACTGAAATCCCCCTGCACTATATCTGCAAATTGGCCACTCATGCGATCCACTTGGTAGTCTTTCATGAGAGGAGTGGCAACTACCTCTGGCATGGCCACTTGAGACTCAAAGAACACATTGACAGGAAGTTTGTTCCCTTTCGAAAGTTACAGTTTGGTCGTTATCCAGGAGCTTTTGACAGGTAAGTTCAGAGTCAAAAAGTGAAATGTGAAATGAGTGTTGTTCAGTCATGAATTCTTGCAGTGTTTTTACGTTTGAGTATTGAAATCTAATATATTATATCTAAGTTTATAATAACATTGTTCTTAATGCCTCCAAATTAGAAGCAACGCAAATGTCCTTCTACAATAAAAGGATTGGCTGGGCTCAGTGGCTCATGCCTGTAATCCCAACACTTTGGGAGTCCAAGGCAGGTGGATCACCTGAGGTCAGGCGTTCAAGACCAGCCTGGCCAACATGGTGAAACCGCGTCTCTACAAAAAATTAAAAATTAGCTGTGCGTTTTGGTGGGTGCCTGTAATCCCAGCTACTGGGGAGGCTGAGGCAGGAGAATCACTTGAGCCCGAGGGGCGGACATTGCAGTGAGCCAAGATTGTGACACTAACACTCCAGCCTGGGCAACAGTGCAAGACTCTGTCTCAAAAACAAAACAAAACAAAACAAACTATAAAATAATAAATAATTTTTGATATTCATACAGTAACGTATTACACAGGAGGGAAAAATAAACTAGAAGTCTATGCACGTCGTGGATGAATCCTACAATGTTGAGTGACACAAACAAGGCACAAAAGAATTTAAATACTATTATTACTTTTATAAAAAGTTCAAACACAGGCTAAATTATGTTCATAGATGTATGCCTTTATAGTAAAAGTATTAAGAAGACTAAGGAAGAGGTACCAGAAAAGACTGGATAGAGAAATCTGGACAGAGAACTAAATGGAAGCTGGCAGAATTTCATTTCTGTGGTGAAGACTTTGGTGTTTACTTAATAATTCATTATTTTGTGCCTTTATGTTATATACACTTTCCTGTATATTTTTTAAAACTATGTACAAAAATTTATCTTTGGCTATTGAAATAATAAAAATGCTTCTTGTGAGAAACAGTTCTTTGAAGGAAGTTTTGTAAAATTTGATTAGCTATAGTTTGTAATAATAACAATTACAGGATTAAAAACATTCTTGAAGTTATACTTGGAGTATGAAGTCTCTAACCTAGAATTGTCCTTTTTATTCTTTTGAAATCAGTAATAATAATGTTACAATCTGTTTTGAATAGCAGAATCTGATGTAAAGGTGGCAGTAAATATTTGTAAGGATTTTCACATTAAAAACTCCTTCTGAGTAACTTCCAGTGAGACAATGCTTATCTATTACACTTGAGAACTGTAAAAGTATGTTTATTCTTGCCTTCTTTATACACACACACACACACACACACAACACACACACACACATACACATTTTTTCTTTTTCTATCTAGAATCATGTGAGATTGCCTTCTTACTAGTACTTAAAGTCACATATTTGAGAACGACTGAAAAAGGTATTCAAAACTGAAGTCTTCTATATTTTTTGTGTATGAAAATTCAAAACTTTTCTGAACCAAGCCAATTTTTCTAAATAAAATGACCAAAAAAAAGAGTAGAGATGGAGAAAAATACTTTGTTTTTATTATTGGCTCCTCTTATTTTAGTCAAAAATCTTTTTTTTTTTTTGAGATGGAGTCTCACTCTGTTGCCCGGGCTGGAGTGCAATGGTGCTATCTCAACTTACTGCAACCTCTGCCTCCTGGGTTTAAGTGATTCTCCTGTCTCAGCCCCCTGAGTAGCTGGATTACAGGTCCCTGCCACCATGCTCAGCTAATTTTTTTTTTCTTTTTCAGTAGAGACAGGATTTCACTATGTTGGCTAGGCTGTTCTCGAACTCCTGACCTCATGATCCACTCACCTTGGCTTCCAAAACTGCTGGAATTACAGGCATGAGCTACCGTGCCTGGCCTTAGTCAAAATCTTAATACTCAGTGTTTTCTTGCCACTTTTTTTGCATTTTTTTTTTCTTATTCTGTATTTCAAATAACCTTCTTTAGGGAGACATTATCTTTTAAGTTTTTTAAATCTTTGTGAATTTATTTTAAAGTTTAATAACTCAGTAAAGTTCAAAATTGACTGTCAGTTACTTATTAAACATAAACGTGACAACAGATAAAAACTGTCTCTGCGTTGTAAAATTTTATATGAATAGGAATGGAAAACACTCAAATAATATTTTTAGAGTATGGGATCCAAAATACATAAGATAGATTTGCAGATTAGCATTTTACCCACTAACGAGACTCTCAGGCCATTGTATTTAACTTGTGTGACTTAAGTGTTAAAAACATCTGCTTCTCTAAAAGTAAACTGATAATTAAAAATTATGTGCTATAACTTTTCTTTCTGCTTAAAATGCCAAAATGTGTATGAACAAGTACAAATATATAAATGCATTAACCAAAATAATTAAAACTCAACTGTTGTTTGATGTTAGATTTCTCAAGGTCTTATTAAAGTTGCTAATTGATAGCTGAAGTAATTGATGAAAATATGCTTGATGTTTAAGTATTTTGCTAATGTTTGATATTTTTAAGAGGTTGCCAGTATTCTGGGCTAAATCCTTTTAATAAATTTTACATTATTGTTGTTATTTTATTTTACTTTAAGTTCTGGGATACATGTGCTGAATGTGCAGGTTTGTTACGTAGGTATACATGTGCCATGGTGGTTTGCTGCACCTGTCGACTCATCATCTAGATTTTAAGCTCTGCATGCATTAGGTGTTTGTCCTAACGCTCTCCCTCCTCTTCCTCCTGACCCCCCATTAATAAATCTTAACTTTTGTTTTCAGGCCAGAGTTACAGCAAGTTACTGTTGATGGACTCGAAGTTCTCATTCCAAAGGATCCAATGCACTTTGTAGAAGAAATATCACACTCTAGGTTTATTGAGTGTAGGTATAAAGAAGCTCGAGCCTTCTTTCAGGTTAGAGACAACCAAATGTGTACTTTTAAATTAAAGAAAATGTTGAGATTATTTTTAATATTTGAGGGGGGTAAGCTGAAGGGACTTACGGAAAATGGAAAAGTAAACATCCTTTTTTGATGTGTCTATTTTCTTCTAGCTTGTTTTCTTTCAGTTTTTTTTAAAAAGTAGATCAAAAATTAATCTTAAGAAACTATTTTCTAAGTGAATTGATATTTATTGTTTTATTTGAATAATAGATTTAGCACTGGCTTCTGCCTTTAGTTAAGATAGCCCATTAACTTTGTAAAAGATGGTGTATTCTCAATCTGAGTAGGATAAAGCCACTATAGAAGATGGATCATGTAGATGTTTCAGATTGGCATTGAATATGATTTTTTTTTTTTGCATTTATGAAGGTTTTTGAAGATAAATGCTACACAAAGACTAAGTGCTTTTAAAACTTTGTTCTCCTGCTGCAGCTTTCAATTCAATACACATTTAGCGAAAGCCTGTTCCCCAGGCTTCAGGCCCTGGGAATATAAAGATGATTTTGAAAGGCATGAAAATTCAGCTCTAAGAGATGACATGAAACACAGAGATACAGTGAAAACAGGCAAATTTACAGTGGGGTTTTGGTACCCTAATTATTTCACTTGCCCTTTATTTTCTGGGGTACCCTGCCAAGAAAAACTATATCCACGAGGGAAGAAACACAATGAAATATGCTACTGTCAAGTGCCCAAGACCCATGAATCAGGTTTTTCTAATATACTGTACTGGCACCTAAAGCTGAGGCCTGACAGCCCAAGTGGGCCTTCCTAGCCCTATTTCCTTAAGTCATTGTGGAGCTGGGAAATTTATGCAGCCAGCCTCATGAATAAAAAGCTGAAAAACCACATGTATAGAGGGACCTACTTTAGTAGAAAAGTGCTGTCTGACATATCCCCACCATATAGTAACAGGAAGTAGAAGAGATGGAGTTTTCTGCTTAAACTTGACCACTCTTCCTGTCCTAAGGGAGTTTGCTCTGGTTGTCATCTCTGTTATGCAATTATCACAGTGAATTATGAATATCTGTCTTGTCCTCTTACCAAGTTTTATGAACTTCTTGAAAACAGACATGTCCTTTTTTTTATTTGCCTTTGTTGGCCCAGTGTCTACTATACCTGGTACAAAGAAAAGATCCCCTAGGGTCATTTTTCAAATTAAAGTGAACATGCAAGTATTTGAACACTTGATGGCGCCAAACAGTCTTAAATATAATGCTTGGTGTAAAACAAGCAATGAATTAATCTAATAGACTTCATAAAGCAGTCTCCTTTTTTTTTTTTTAAAGTAACTTTTTAAAAACAATTTTAAATACATAAAACCTGCAAGTACACTACCAATACCTTTTTTTCCTGAACCACTTGAGAGTAACATGTTGACCAGATGCCTCACAACTTCAAAAAATGTAGTATTTTTTAAAAAGAGGGACATTCTCTACATGTCTTAATATTAAAGTTAGGAAATTAACATATACATTTTTACTATTTAATCCCTATTCAAGTTTTGTCAGTTATCCCAGTAATAACCTTTGTAATAAAGGGATTCAATTCAGAATCACATGTTGTCTTAATTTTCCTGTCTCCTTAGTCTTCTTCAGTCTGGGACAGTTTCTCAGTTCATTACTTTCATGACTTTAATACTTTTGAAGATTACAAGCCAGATGTTTTGTGCAGTGTCCCTCATTTGGGGTTTGTCTGGGGGTTCCTCGTGTTAGATTTAGGTTATACTTCTTTAGAAGGTTAGAAGTGGTGCCCTGTTCCCATTACATCTCATTGGGCACAGCATAATTTTGTTTTTTCCCATTACTACTGATATTCACATTGTTCACCTGATTAAAGTGCTGTCTGTGAAACTTTATATCTTCACCACTATGAAGTTTCTGTTTTTCCCTTTGTAATAATAAGCATCTGGCAAGAAGTTACTTTAAAACTATGTAAATATTGTTTTCCTCATTACATTTTCAGTTTATTTGTTCATATCACTATGAATTCATGGTGTCCTATTTTACTCAGTGGGTTATAGTCCATTATTTTCATTATTTATTTTGATCTTAAGATTGTTCCATATTTGGCTAGTAGAAACTCCTTCACAATGCTTTCTGTGTCTTTTTGACTTGTCTCAGTTATTTTTGGACACTTTATTACTTTTTGGCACTATAAGTTATTCTGGATTCATCTTGTAATTTTCCTACCTCTACCCTGCAATCAGGCATTTCTTTAAGTCCCGTTTCCTTTTAGAAGCCAAGATCTGGATGCCAGGTATACCCATTGCTGTTTGAGTTTTCCTGCAGACAGTTTCTCTCAGTGGGCAGTGGTAGGGTATGTATGTTTGTGTGTATTTATTTCTGCATCTATTGAAACCTGTGAATTCACATTGATATCTCCAGTCAAGTTATGAGTTCCAATTAAACAACATAGAGTTCATTTCCATATTTGCAACTCCCTTCTCAAATAATGAGAAACTTAACTCCCATTGTCCTTAATGTTTGCTTATTTGTTCAGTCTCACTGTATGTAACGTGTCTTCCCCTCCCTACCCCGACCACGTGGTTGTTCTTCTCACCCTACCTGGGCATTGCTATCCCCTGCTGGGCTTCACCCAGGTAGAGATCTCTTCTTACCCTGTTCAGGCTCTGACTTCCCATACCTGGCTGCTCTTCTGCAGGGAGGCTCTCCTCACCCTGCTTGGGCTCTGACTCCTCACACTGGACACCCCCCTACCCTCTTCATGTGGATCCCCTCATTACCTGCCCAGGCTCTGACACCCCATACCAGGCAATCCCTTTGCACAAAAACCTTTATTGCTCTGCCTGATCTACTGGTTTTAGTTTTGAATAGTTCAGGAAGGGAGGGAGACATTATTTACTTTTAATTATTTTCTCAATCTACTATGAAGTTCAAAACTAGAATAATATACATATTCCTGAATTTGATTTTGTTTCAGCAAAAACCATCACAAGGTAATTAATGAGCTCCAGCCTGTTGAATATCAGTGAAAAACCAAAAGGAAAGTTGGAATACCTGTACACCTGGCCCAGGAATATCTAGATAGCAACATTCTTGTTTTACTTCTGCTAATTTGCTCTAAGATTTTGGGCAATTTTCTGAGCCTTAGTTTCCTCAGCTACAAAAAAAAGTTGGTACCTTCTGTCATCTTATTCTTTGGTATAAAATTTGTGCTTTTGAATTCCAAGATTCTTTTTGGGCTTTTTGTCCCCATTCATTGGCTGAACAGGAAAAATTAAATAAACATGATATTTAAATCAGAATATAAATTTAATCTTTTTTAGAGGAATAGTATTTCTGAGATTTGTACTTGGGATTTATTTTTATATAATTATTTATTTTATTTTATTTTATTTATTTATTTTTTTATTGCATTTTAGGTTTTGGGGTACATGTGAAGCACATACAATATTGTTGCATAGGTACACACGTGGCAGTGTAATTTGTTACCTTCCTCCCCTTCACCTATATCTGGCATTTCTCCCCATGCTATCTCCCCGCAACTCTCCACCCCCCACTGTCCCTCCCCCTCCCCACTGTCCCTCCCCTATTTTCCCCCAACATACCCCAGCGTATAGTGCTCCCCTCCCTGTGTCCATGTGTTCTCATTGTTCAACACCCGCCTATGAGTGAGAACATGCGGTGTTTGATTTTGTGTTCTTGTGTCAGTTTGCTGAGAATGATGGTTTCCAGGTTCATCTATGTCCCTACAAAGGACACAAACTCACCGTTTTTGATGGCTGCATAATATT
>PVKP010029114.1:0-29364 GCA_004027715.1 Plecturocebus donacophilus
CTTCCTTCCTTCCTTCCTTCCTTCCTTCCTTCCTTCCTTCCTTCCTTCCTTCCTTCCTTCCTTCCTTCCTTCCTTCCATCCTTCCTTCCTTCATTCCTTTCTCCCTTCTTTTCCTTCTTTCCTCTCTTTATCTCTTTTGTAGAGACAACGTCTCACAATATTGCTGGGGTGGTCTCAAATTCCTGGGCTCAAGCAATCCTTCTGTCTTGACTTCCCAAAATGTTGGGATTACAGGCATAAAACACATGCTCAGCCAAGTTTTTTTTTTTTTTTTTTTAAATAAAGAAACAAAACACTTTAATTCTCAATGTTTCTAGTGTGTCAAATTAAAGCTTACTCAGTAATAGTTGCTTACTATGTTTCTTTCATTTTCTATACATTTATGACAAATAGTAAAAGAGTTTTAGAGCTTTCACTAGAAAATTTAAGGTAGTAGAACACTCATGATTTTCTCAATTAATTATTAAGATAGATCACTTTGCATGGGCTTCACTGTGCAAAGGTACTTTTATGGTCTCTGCCATACAAAAACAGGACTCTCTCTCTTTTTTTTTTTAAGACTCTCTGTGGCCCAGACTGGAGTACAGTGGCACGATCTCAGCTCACTGCAACCTCTGTCTCCCAGGTTCAAGCAATTCTCCTGCCTCAGCCTCCTGAGTAGCTGGGACTACAGGCATGTGTCATCATGCCTGGCTAATTTTTTGTATTGTTAGTAGAGAGGGGTTTCGCCATGTTGGCCAGGCTGGTCTCGAACTCCTGACCTCGTGATCCACCTACCTTGGCTTTCCAAAGTACTGGGATTACAGACGTGAGGCACCATGCCTGGCCAAAGAGGACTTTCTGTAGTAGGATTCATGAAGAAACCACTAAGAAGGGATAAACAAACTTTTTGTTGTTGTTGTTAAGAGGTAGAGACTAAATATTTTAGACTTTGAAGGCCACATATAATATCATTTTTTTCTTTTCTTTATTAACTCAGCCTAATAAGATGTAAAAATCATTTTTGATCAAGGGCTAAGATATTGCCTTCCAGATCTAGCCCACTAGTCATAATTCACCTACTTCTACACTAAGATAACAAAATAAGAGAGTTAACAGATAAGTAATAATAACAAGATTTTTTAAAATTTATTTCATTCAAAAGATGATAGAAAAAGAAAAAAGGAGAACAAAAGTAGATGGTACAAATAGAAAACAAATAGTAAGATTATAGATTCAAACCCAACCCATGAACGATACCTTAAATGTAAATACTGCAAATACCTCAACATGTTATTTAGCAATGAAGTTGATCACCATTACAGAAGTCTGTTTTCAGGTAAATTTTTCATGGTCGCTCAAACAGATCTGAGCAAGGAGGTAAATTTCACATTCCAAATGTCTCCTGGCCCTGCACTGGAACTGCGGCTCTTGCCTGTAATCCCAGCACTTTTGGAGACTGTGATGGGTGGATCACCTGAGGACAGGAGCTCCAGACCAGCCTGGGCAACATGGACAAACCCCCTCTCTATTAAAAATACAAAAATTAGCCAGGCATGGTGGTGTGCACCTGTGATCTCAGCTACTCAGAAGGCTGAGGCAGGAGAATCGCTTGAACCCGGGAGGCAGAAGTTGCAGTGAGCTGAGGTCATGCCACTGTATTCCAGTCTGGACAACAAGAAAAAAGAAAAAAAAAAAAAGAAAAGAAAAGTCTCCTGCATCCTCAGTCTGTAGTTTTAGGGTAATTTATTGTTTCCATCTTTTTATGAATTACGTTAAAATATGTTACCTAAAAATCAACTTACAGTTCAGTGAACACTTGCCTCTATTATATTGCTTTAAAATGTTTTTTTTTAATTTAAGATTTTTGAAAGCCAGAATTAGATATTGCTAGTCATAGTCTTTCCTCAGCATCGACACATTTTAGGTTCTAAAATAAACATTTCTATTGAATGATTGAATAAATATAAATGAAAAAACATATGCTCACTTAAATGTAAGAAGTGCCTCATTTATTTTTTGTAACATTCTTTCCAGTGATGGAAATACTCCTTTCCAATAATATATCCATCTGCTGTTATATTCTGAATATTTAAAGAGCCGTGCAAGTTTTATACTGTGTTTAGATATCTTAATGTTTAGCCATTATTCTGTTGTTAATTCTATCATGCATTTTATAAATAGCACTTCTGTAAACTTTTTTTTTCTCTTTGGGGTTAATAATTTTTAAAATATTCAAAATGCCATTATTGGCTCAACGATATGAAAACTTACTGTTCATTACCTATTGTCTGAAATATTGACTCCTGATGATTTGAATTAACCCACAGAGCAATCATTCATGCATATGTTTCTTATATACCTGCCAATAACATTTTTGCTTATTTTTATAACTTTAATTATTTTTAGGAAATTTATTTTTCTCGTGGAGAGAAAATTTGACTCTTCTATGTGATAATCTGTCATCTGCATTTCCTCAATTATATCAGCTATAAACCAAAATTAAATTTCCGTGTTGCTAGTTCCAATAGCAACTGAGGATGATTTTTTCATTACTGAGTTGTTCATGATGTATATTACATTGATATCTCATAACACTTTATATCATGTTCTAGAATTTCTTTTATTATATTAATTTTTTTTAACTTAGAGGCATGTGCTTTAGAAGATTATGATATAACTTGACTTAGATCCTGGTAGGTTAAACCTCCTCGCCATCTTTTTCTTTGGAAAATGTCTTCTTCTTGAAATGTTTCATTCCATCACTGGGCCAGAAAATACAAGATGAGACTGAGGCACCTTGCAGTGCCCAAAATATGAAAGAAAGAAAATGCTCAAAATCCAGAATGTTAGGGCAGAGCGCCCAATGGCCAAAACTGAGTCAATCTGCATAACAAAGTCAGTCAGTTAGTATTAAATTATAACCCAAAGTAAAAAGTAAACATCCAGGTGTAAATATGAACATAAATAAATCATTAAATAAAAGAACAGGGGAGAAGAGACAAATGTCCTACAGAATAATTTCAGGTAATTTTGTAAATCTACCCTTCAAAAAGTTACAGAATAACTGGCAGTCCCTCAAGTGTGGACAATGCTTAGTGACTAGCTTCCAAAAGGACAATATGGAAAGCAGCATTCCAGTAGAGACCTTACCTAGGTGTCAAGGTTAATGTGATCATTAATAAGCAATTTTGAAAACATATGCCTATGCCATGATAGGACATGCTGAGAATGGCATTTTAACCTCTGTAGTCTTTCTCCCTAACACCGATAACCACAGTCTGTCCATGATATAAAATGTTTTTAAAATCTCAAACCGAGAGACATTCTACAAAACATTCAAGCACACCTCAACAACGTCAGAGTAATCAAAACAAGCAAAAGATGTGAAGCTTACACAGCATCCAAGAGCAAAAGGATACATGACGGCTAAATGCAATGTGGTTTTCTGGTGGAATTCTAGAAGTGAAAACTTCACTGGGGAAGAAACATGAAAATCTGACTAAACCGCCAAATTTATTTCATAACAATATATACTTATTGATGCATTGTTTGTGACAAAAGCACTAAAGTAACTGAAAATGATCACAAGAGGGTTAAGTGGGTGGTGGGATATAAGGGACTTTCATGCCATCCTATAATTGTTCTACAAAGCTAAAAGTATCATAATCTAAAATAGTTCATTAATATGTTTTTCAAAGTTTTTAATAGCATAGATTTTCCATCACTCTTTATTACAACAATATTCATCTCATTTCCTTGTCTGAATACATGTAAGAATATATGACAAAAAAATTAACTCTGGCAGGAGATAATAGATAAACCAACTGATTTGTAAATGTTTCTCTTTCACTACATATAGTAAATTGTTAAGAATATAGAAGTTATAAGTCATACATCATAATGAGGGACTGTGTTAGAGAAACTTCTGGGAGATATATATATATCTTCTGGGAAGATATAAACTTCTGGGAGATATATATATATACATATTATTGGTTACACTAACACTGTTCCCTGGCAGATACTGCTGCATATATTTGCTCCTTTCTAACAAAATTTTTTGAAGTTTGCTTGCATGTACTTTCTCCAATTTTTCTCGCTGCATTCCCTTTTAAATCCACTGCAGAAATAATTCTGGTCCCACCATATTATTGACATTACAAACATCAAGTACAATTATAATCTCACTGCAACTAAAGTTAATAGTTCAAACCTCTCATCATTCTTGACTTAGTAGCAGTTTTGACAAGGTTGACACATACTCTTATCCATAAATTTTCTTTTTCTTGTAAGACACTCAGGTTTTCCTGCAGCTCAGGAGATACTGATTCTCAGTTTCATTCATTGTTTTATCTTCTCTCTCCCCACACCCTCCTTTACCATACACCTGTCTTAATGAGGGCTTGCTCCTGAAAAGGGACCAACTTCTTCTCTCACAACACTCACATTTTTACATATTATCTAGTCCTATGACATTAAATACTAGAGAAGCTGATTCTTGGTAAGAGGTCCCCAATTTAGAATGCAAAACTTGATATATCTCACCATATTCAAAGCTGAAGTCTGGCTTTTTCCACCCCCCCAAAGCACTATCACTCCAAATGAAAGCAGATTTATAGTTTCCAGTTATTCAGGCCAAAATCTTTGACTTAGGAGTCATCCCCAACAACACTCCCTAAAACTCCACGTATAATACTCCAGAAATTTCTATCATTTCAACTTTAAAGCCAGAAGACAGAGTGAAAATTCTATTTTTGAACTTTCATTTTAAGTTCAGGAATACATATGCAGGTTTGTTATATAGGTAAACCCGGGTCATGGGGGTAGTTATACAGATTATGATACAGATTATACGTAATTTTTGAGTTTTATAAAATTATTCATTTTTTATACAAGATATTCCCCTGTAAAGTGTCTTTCCTTTAGCTATTGTCATTTAATTTAGATGGCAAACTTATATTAGCCACATAAAATCAGATGGGCAATATCCATTTGTTTCCCATTCTCTTAAATAATTTATGTGAAATGGAATTATTGCTTTCATGAATGGTAGATAGAATTTACTAAAGATATGCTATGATATCACAGTTATGCTGTAGAAAAATATGAGCTAATGATTTGTTATACAGATTATTTTATCACTCAGGTGTTAAGCCTAGTATCCATTAGTTAAAACATAATTAGTATAGGATCAGTTTTCTGCTAAAAATTCTATAGTATCTTCCCATGTAACTTAGAGTAAAAGTTAGAATTTATACAAGACCCTACATATTACTTTTCTATTCCTACCATAAGAAATGACCACAAACCTAGTGAATTAAAACAACACAAATTAATTTTCTTATAGCTCTAAATGTCAGAAATCTAAAACCAAGGTGATGATAGGATGGCATTCCTTCCGGAAGCTTCAAAGGAGACTCTGTTTCCTTGCCTTTTCCAGCTGTCTGCATTCCGTGGCTTGTGTCCCCGTCCTTTATATGCAAAGTGCATCATTTCAACCTGTAGTTCCATTGTCACATCTCTTTTTTCTCACACTGATTCTCTTGCTTCACTCATAGAGAGACTAATGAGTTATACTGGGATCGCCCATGGAATCCAGAATACTTGCTTCACATCAAGATTCCTAATGTGATCACATTTGCAGAGACTCTTCTGACATAAGAAGTGACAGTTCACAGTTGTGAGTATTAGGGTGTGGCCATCCTTGGGGCCATCATTCTGTCTACCACGTGCTATGGATTCTGGGCACCACCCCGCCACCCCGTGGCCTCCTTTCCCTGTTCTCCTGTTCCTTTCCTCCTGCTTCCTTTGCTTCAGCTACACTGGACTCCTTGCCTTCCTCAAATATTCACCAGAACCTCCCAATTTAAAGCATTTGTATGACTATTTCTTCTTCCTGAAAACAGTATCCCCTTGATAACTGCCTGCCTCATTCACTTCCTTCCAGCCCTTTGCTCAAATATTTCCTTCTCAGTGAGGAAGCATTGATCACCAGGACCTGTTCTGCCCTTTTCACAATATTCCTTACCTCGCTACATCTCTTCTTTTCTGATTGAACTTATCATTTCTAACAACTAGAAGAATAATACATTTCTCATGTTTATTTTGAATTTTCTGCATTTCCCACTAAAAATGCAAGCTTCCTGAGGACAGAATGGTTGTTTTCCATGCAGTGATGTGACTGAGTGACCTAGAAACTGCCCAGAAAATACCTGGTGCTCTACACCTGTTATGAATTTGTGAATGAAGGAATCCACAAGAAAACAATAGACATCTTGAAGAAACTACTGAAAAAACAATTGAAAAACTTCAATACATGGTTATAAGCATCAAGAAGAAATGTTGAAGTAACCTAAACTTAAACTGTTTACTAAATTCCAGAACAGAGAACCCAGGATGAAACACTTAAAAATGTGTTTATTTCATTATCTGCTTGGATTTATTTTTGAAAACACAAAAAATAAATGTTTTGAGCTAAAAAAACTTCATTACATAGATGAAAGATTACCAATATTTAGAAAAATGTGAATAAAAATGACATTTTTAAAATTCTAAAAATAAGAAGTTTAGATGTTGACATGAAATAACAGGAAGTCACTCACAGTTGGTGAAAGTTGTGTTGGTTATAACTTAGGAAGGTACTATGACAACTTCTGAAAAGATAACAATCAGGTGCATGCTATAGAACAGCAAATTTACTTCAGAATATATACTAATATACATGAGTATCAGGATGCAGGTACAGAAAATTCGCAGGAACATCGTTAGTAACAGTCAAAAGTAGGGGAAGAGGCCACTCCACATACCCACTGATGTGTGCATAACATATTTATTGGTATGTGACCCATATTGATAGGACTGAACTAAATTCAAATAGATTTATGTAGAAAGATATGCTACACAACAGTATTTGGCAAAAGAAGAAAGACAAAAGATTATCTGAACTATGATTACACATAAATTTCAAAAACAGTCAAAATTGTATTATTTAGAAAGATCTATGTTGATATTTAAATTATAAGGAAAACAGACATTATTATCACAAAATAAGCTTACTGGCACCTCTCAGAAGGAGAAATGGTTTAGCTATTAATATACACAGAGAAGGATTTTCTTGGGGGCTAGAAATTTTCCATTTCCTGAACTGGGTAGCGGATATTCCATTTGATTTGTATTTATTTGTTAAAGTATATATATATATATATATATATATATATATATATATATATATATGTTTGATGTAAATTGAAATATGCATTATGTTTAAAAATTTAAAAACATAAAAGTCAATTAACAAAGAGAGATCGTGGATAAAAAAAAAATGCTACCATGTCAATAGAAAGTCTGGCAAAGGATGTGAACACATTTTCAAAATGCAAAATGCTTTATACACATAGATGCTCATGCTCACTTAGTATAAACAATAAAATGTCACTCATAAACCTTTTCATTTATAAGATAAAATAAAATGATCATGGTGGTACAGTGATTTGCTACAGCTGTGGAAAAATAGTTACTTTCATAGACTGTCATTGGTTTTAGTTAAAACAACTTCAATGGGGAGCAACATAAAATCCCTATCAAAGTTGAAAACTTTTCAAGGCTATGCTTCAGCATTTCTACTTGTAGCCATATTTCCTAAAGATGTAACACTGTGTCAAAGAGCGCCTGTCATATTGCTATGTTAGTATTTTTTTTAAAAAAGCTAAATGTCCTTTAAAAATGGTAAAACAATTACAGTGCACCCATTAAAAAGACTATATTTTGCTAGTCAAAAAGAGAAAGAGGTCTTTATGTACTGCAATGCAATGAGTCTCCAGGATGTATTTTTAAGTTAAAAAAAAAAGTGGATTACATTAACATCTCACATCTCATAAAGTACACTGTCATGTTTCTAAAAACAAGAGAACACACGTCTTTATGTGTTTCTCTTAGAATATGTAGCAAAAAATTGGGAAAATATATGTTTTTTTAAAGAAGAAAACTAGGGATGTCTGACGATCATGATGAACATCTTAGTTTTAACTGTATACCTTTTCTGTATAAAGTGCATGCATCATCAATTCCAAATATAAGTTAAATAATAAACACATAATGGCTATCTAATTAATTGCATTTTTCTGTGAAATAGTTGAAATATCTCTATTACATATGCAATCTTAGTTTTGTACTTTACTAGAAAAAGTCTGCTAATTTATTAATCAGTACACTACTTAAACAAAAACATAACTGTTTTTGATGTGGTTATATATCAATAAATGTAAGAATATTCTTAATAATGGTGCAATGAGGTATAATGTTGATTCTAATCCTGGAGTCATACCTTCAATGTTAGAAGCCCATCTTTACAACGTTCTGAATTCACACCATTAGAAAACTTAGACAATGAGGACACTTTTTTTTTTCTTTCTTGTAAATGAAATATAATTGAAACTACCTCATGAGGCTGTTGAAATCCTAAAATAATAAAACAAACTTTAAAGGTATCACTATCAGGCTACATCCAGTTTCAAAATATTATATATCTCATTTATTTGTACCCCTGAAATTTTATGTTATAGTATTTTTCTTTCTTTTTTTTTTTTTGAGATGGAATCTCACTCTGTAGCCCAGGCTGGAATGTGGTGGCACAATCTTGGCTCACTGTAAACTCCTCCCCTGGGGTTCAAGCAGTGCTCTGACTCAACCTCCTAAGTAGCTGGGATTATAGACATCTGCCACCATGCCTGGCTAATTTTTTTATATTTTTAGTAGAGACAAAGTTTCACCATCTGGGCCAGGCTTGTCTTGAACTCCTGACCTCATGATCCACCTGCCTTGGCCTCCCAAAATACTAGGATTACAGGTGTGAACCACCGTGCCTGTCCTATGTGATAGTATTTATACCACCATTTTGTTTCCAGAAGAATGTTAAATACTGGTGATGAGAAGGATATTTTTAAAAACTGGTTATCTATGTTAGCATGCATTTTTGTTTGCTGGTTATTATAATGGTGACTGTGAGCTTAATACAGATATTTTTAATTACAATTTCTGACAAAAAGAGTGAGCTCACCTTATGTTCACATTCAAATCCTTTCTTACTATCCACATCATAATGTAACTTACATTTCTAGTTGTCTAGCTGTTCATCATTTCAAATATATGTTTGTTTTGATACAAGGTCTCACTCTATCATCCCGGCTGGAGTGCAGTGGTATTATCATCACTCACTGCAGCCTCAAACTCCCAGGCTCAGGTGATCTTTTCACCTCAGCCTTTCTGGTAGCTGGGACTGCAAGCACATGCCACCATGCCTAGCTATTTTTTTGCATTTTTATTAGAGATGGGATTTTGCCATGTAGCCCAGGCTGATCTCGAACTCCCAGGCTCAAACAATGTGTTCGCTTCAGTCTCCCAAAGTGCTGGGATTACAGTTGTAAGCCACTGCACCCGGCCCACTTAATTTTTAGTCTTAATAATATGGCTCTGAAAATCTAGCATGTAGCCTTCTTCCAGGCTAACTAAAGCCATCTGATTCTCATTTGACCAGATTATTACAACAACTCTCTCCTGGGTCCACACTGATCTCTAAATTGCTACATCTGTCCCTGTGATGAGTTTGTATCACTCAACAAGATCAGCCATCAATTCTTGGAACGTTTTGCTTCTTTGGCCTCTAGAAGGGTCACAATCTCCTTCCCTACCCCAACAGACAAAAAATACTTTTTCTTGGATGTTCTCTACATCTAGGAATAAACATAATCAAAGGTCATTTCCTAGATATTTGATTTTTTTTCTTTATTGTTTCCCTTCAGAAGCTCAATTATCACAGGGGCAGAAGCCTAGTCCACTCATGATTCACAATTCTGTCCCTCTGCTGGACTCAGGAAAATCAAACACACATAAACTAGATTTGGTGCTAAGCCTATGACGCAGACTTGCAAATAGTGTCAGAGGAGTGTCAAAGAAAATTGAAGATGCTCAGTCGTCTTGGGCTTTTTTTGGGGTGGTATTTGAAAATGAACCACTGAATGCTGAGAAACTGATGATGTGAGTCAAGCTAAACTGAAGCCAAATATAAAATGTTTCTTTAGAAAATGTGATATAGTAGTATACATTCTTCCAGCTCAATTTCTTACTTGATAATGTACCTCTAATCCTGGGATTTAACATTTTAATTTAAAGTTCTACATTTAATAGCTATACGTAATCTGTAAATGCATAGTATATTTTTAAACATGATGTTAGTGAGAGAATTTTGCTATAGGGGGAATCTGAAATTTACATTAAATTCCCTTGCCTACTGTGGATTAGAGCTCTAAGGAGAGAAACAAAGGTTTTAAGTTATAGTTCAACAAAATTACTGCTCCCTTCTCAATTTTAGTCTACCCACCTGAAAATGTACATGCTTGTCTTTAACTCCTTTTATTTTATTTTATTTATTTATTTTTGAGACAGAGTTCAGTTTTTGTTGCCAAGGGTAGAGTGGAGAAATGGCGCAATCTCAGCTCACTGCAACCTCTGCCTCCTGAGTTCAAGCAAGTCTCCTGCCTCAGCCTCCCTTGTAGCTGGAATTACAGGCAGGCACCATAACGCCTGGCTAATTTTTTTGTGTTTTTAGTTGAAACGAGGTTTCACCATGTTGTCAGGCTGGTCTCGAACTCCTGACTTCAGGTAACCCATCCGCCTCGGCCTCCCAAAGTGCTGGGATTACAGGCGAGAGCCACAGAATCCAGTCTATGTTAACTCTTAATTAAAAATTACCAGGAGTAGTGGAACATAGTTCAGTGATTAGTAACATGGTAATAATAAAACAATAAGAGGCCTTATATTCTTTAATAAAATGGATGTAAAATTTAGCTAAATGAAGTGGATACTCAAGAACTTACTTTAGGAAATTTATTAGAGTGCTCCCTCCTATTCATGCTTTCATATGAAACAAGTGAGAATATGAACATATGCCAACTATGAGACACTGAGGAGCAAACACAATAACATACATCCCTCTCTTTCATTTACTTTACAGAAAAGAGCATTATTCTTCAATACAATGGGTACAAAATTTAATTGAACATATAATTATATATTGTCTCCAAGAAAGAAAATGAGAGAGCTCTGGTAGACATTCATAATATCATATTAAAAATAACCCATTCTTCATTGCTAGTACACATGTACTTGTTATTGATAAATTATATTGAGATACCTTCTGCAGAGCAAAATTTATGTGAGATTTAATAGAGTTTTCATTTACAAAGATTTCTCTTGAGATTTTACTAAAAATCACTGACTCAATGTTCATATAATCTTCATTCTTTATTATATATTTTTAAAATTCTGTATTTGAAAAATCATTGGCTATATTATCCATATAAATGTTTTATTTTAACTGGAATATTTTGATTGAATCAAGTTTTTCAAATTTATGATGGAGAACTTTGAGTGGGAAATTTATGCATTCAGGATTTTCCTGAATACTTTGTTAAAATACTATGGTGAGATTTGAAGATGTGTTTTCCCTACATAACTGCCAGCTAAAATATGACTGTATTGAGAGATACATACATTGCATGCATTTTGAGAATTAAAAACAAAGAGGTGGTCTGCTCTGAAAACATTATCATGGTTTTCTGCAAGGCATGCCTCTATTTATAAACGTTTTATTAGCTCTTACTTGAAGTCCCTACAGATTTTAATACAGATTTACATTGTGTGTGTGTGTGTGGTTTTTACATATTACAGAAATAATGTCTGTGTTCATGCAAATGTCCACTCACAGGAAGATACTTATAATCATTTAATCCAAACGAGTCTCTATCAATGTCTATCATATCAACCTGATTAATGTTTTCCAGGACTTTTTCTAAGTAAAATTTCCTAATGAATTTATCTTTTCGTGTTCTATCCATTATATGGTTGCTATGGACATGGATCAAATAAAAAAATAACTGTGTCCCAATATCCCTATGTGTCCCTACCCCCATCTAACCACTAAAAGCAGGTTTATATTTAGTAAACAGTTAGATGTTTCTTATGTAGGTCATTTTGGTTATGTTTGGATTTTTTTTTAAAAAACATCACCTGAGAATGTTTAGCCGCAAGAATAGTCTCATTTCAGTTATCAAATACAGTGTTATCTACTTACTGAACTCTCATATAATGTAAAGATTTTCGACTTGTGCACTTGAGATTTATTTCACCCTAGGAAGTTTGCAGTAGTAAAGGTCAGAACAGCTTCTCTGACTTAGTTCCAGCTACTCCTTCTCCTGCTGTGGCCAGGTTTGACATGATTGTGTCCATATTATGAAGAGTTAAAGGGATACAGTCTAATATGGTGGACACAGTTGCTATTTCTGGGCTTTATTGATATTTAAATTTGGTTAGTCTCTCATGGATCACTTTTTACAGTTTCAGAGAGATCCTCTAGAAATTCTCAATTATCATTTCTTTATGAGGTATTTCACATCAAATATACATTCCCAAGGAATAAACAGATCAATAAAACAATAAAAGCATGCTCTTTGAGTCTTCAATCTTAACATTTAGTAACATTGATTCATACGGCAAAAAAAACCCAGACTGTTTTATTTTCTCTGTATTTACAGCAACTGCAGACATAGAACATAGGAATATTTGTGGACTGTCGTTTTGTTCTTGGTTTAGGGAGTCTGTGCTATATCTGAGACAAAAGAGTCCCATAACTTGCTATTATTCTTATGTATTATTTGCTGTCTTTCCAGGCCGACACTTTGTGAGCAGAGAGCTTATATTTTCATCACTGAGTGCATAATATCAGAGTGGTACCTAGAAGGTCCTCTACATATTTACTGAAAGAAGAATACATACTTCATGCATAGTGGGTGTTTGGAGCCTACACGTTTATAGAGAAGAATGAGCACGAGACTGGAGACAAATATGTGCTTTAGAGACCAGACATAAACAGGAGGTCAGGTCTTGTTAGAAGTCTACGCTATGAGAAACAAACAGTAATGGTAACTCTGAAGGGAAGAATATAATTGAGAGCATATTTAGAAGTAAGAACCCAGGAAAAATAAAATTAGATGAAGCTGTTTAGGAAAATGCAAGAGAATTTTTACTACACTGACTCAGAATCAGATTTATGGTTGTCCCTTTATGTTATTACTTTTTTTTTTTTTTGGTGTTTTGGGATTTTTCTCAATGTTTGGTTTTGATTAAAATCAATTTTTAACATGCTTTTTTTACCACCTAAGACTAATTATCATGTAAAATGTAGAGAAAGCTTGTGCAGTAAATATAAAATTAATAATTTGCTTAGAACTGCATATTTATTATAACTAAAAGTAAATTCAAGACTTTACAGTTTAATATCATTATTTACTTTAGATTTGAAGATATGGAAGCTGAAGAAATTTGAAACGATCTTCTCAAGGCAACTGGATTGAGCAATAGGAAACCGATTAGAAACTACATGTATAAAAATATTAAACTAATAAAAAAATAGGAGTTTATGATCACAATGTTCCTTGAATTTAAATTTGGAAATTGAAAACTATGTATAGAAGGTTTCACTATGGAGGTAACACGTTTCAAAAGTAGATTCCTTGACATTCAACATGTGAAGCTCTTGCCTTGGAAGACAAAGACAGGGAGTGAGAATATAGGAAATACCTATCTATTCCAATACAATCCAGTATATAGGAAGATTCTTAAAAGTCAGTGTTACGATTAGCTCATGGAAAAAGAAAGAAAAAAAGATCTTATACTAAATATATTTTTGTTTAGAATGTATTTAACAGAATGATTTACAGGAAAATGCTTCTTGCTATGGAGAACTCAACAAACACACGTTTTGAATTCATTATGGTTGACTTTGTCTCTTACAAAACAAAAGGAGTTGCAGCAGTGACAATTAGCCAATGGGCTTAATTTCTTTCTTTTCCCTCTTTCTCTCCCCCTCTTAATTTTTTTTTCTTAATGAGTTTTTAAATACACATATACTTTACATTTATAATGTAATGTTATTAGAAAGGAGCACAATACTAATAGAAACGATTTAGTATTTATATATAGTATGTATATTATATATTATATTAGTGTATTAGAGTATATGATACACTATAATCATGCTCTTTGATTTCATGGATAAGAAAATGAAGGCCAAGAGAAGTTAACCAAGGGGTGAGAAACAGTGGCAGGAACAATGTCACATCCTAGGTTTTCTGATCGACAATTGTATGTTTTCTTAAGCTCCTCTCTGCTTTAACTCAATGAGCAGTAATGGGTTTTTCTTTTTTCTTTTTTCTTTTTTCTTTTTTTTGAGATGGAGTCTCACTCTGTTGCCCAGGCTGGAGTGCAGTGGCAAGATCTTGTTTCACTGCAACCTCCGCCTCCCAGGTTCAAGTGATTCTCCTGCCTCAGCCTCCCGAAGAGCTGGGATTACAGGCGCATGCCACCTCACCCGGCTAATTTTTGCTATTATTATTATTACTATATTTGAGACAGAGTCTCACTCTGTTACCCAGACTGGAGTGCAGTGGCACGATCTTGACTCACTGCAACCTCAGCCTCCTGGGTTGAAGCGATTCTCCTGCCTTAGCCTCCCAAGATTTAACCACATAGCAGTTAAGGGTTTCTATCTGAGAAATTATAGGCATCAATTCTTCCTGGGATCTGGGTAGCTAATTGTTTGGGTATTTAAAATAATGTTTCTCCAACTCCACACAGGTGCTTTCTAGTCTTGTCCTCATCAAACCAGTGTAAGTCTCTCCATTGCTGGTGGAAGCATAATTTGTGAGCTCCCAAAATATTCCCCACTACAGGGGGATATCTGTCACCATCTTTCCATATGTCTAGTAATTGAAACGCATAGTACTCCAACGTCTAAACCAACCTAGAGGCATTGAAACATTTAACACCATATCACATGCCTACTTTAAAGGATGTAAAAACTGGAAGAATAATTTCTGAAAGAAAATATGACTGTGATAAATCCCTTATTAATAATGATAGAATATGTGGGGGATTTTAAGTTTTTATACTACATAAGGAAAACACCTTAGCCTCAACTTATATTTATTATAATGTTTGTTTATTAAAATATCCTATGTTAAAAATTGCCTTTTTGGCATATCTTCATCTGTACATTTATCTCTTAAATAAGATTTTAATTGTATAAGTAATTAATGTAATACAAATAATACAGTAATTAATACAATACTATGGTTTAGACAAAAAGGTTAAAACATCTGTTTCACAGATTATGACATGAATAAGCCACAGAAACTACAAAATTGATTTGAAATGTGAGCTAAAAATCAGACATTCTGGCCATTAAAAAAAGTAGACTCAGGTAAGTGTGAGAGTTACAGCATCTAAATCATTTGTTACTCTAGTACTTTAGCACAGTTGAGATGGAAAAGAACTGATGAACACATTCATAAATTCCTTACATCCAACCTCATCAAAGAGTTTTCTAATTTGTTTTTATAAAGCAAAGTAGGAAACATAAAATTTGTGTTGTATATCAACATGCATATATCTTAAATTTACCAACTTAATTGTCTTCAGTGATTAAAAATTCTAGACTAGTTTTGTCTGATAAAGAACCAAATGGCACCAGATGGCATTGAGAATTCAGTTTAATATCACTCAGGTTAATTCAATTAGCTAAATAGTTACTAAGCTCTAAGAGCTTAATAGTCTCCCACTAAGAGATATGAAGTACAGTTGTTGATTTCAAGGTGTTGTTATTTTATGATAAAAAAATTAAATAAGAAGTAGCTTGGCTATAATGAGAGAGTATATAATATAATGATAATTCAATTTACTAACATTTATTACATCATCATAAAGACTAGATGAAGGAAAATAGATACAAACAGGCTAACTGCTATGTACAGGAAGAGCCAAAGAAAACTATTTACTTTATAGTTTCTATGACCCAGATTTCAGTTACTATATTTTTATGCAGTTAGTTTCATAAACTAAAAGTTGTCTATGAGAGCAGCCTTCACTCTCTATTCCCAGGCTTTCAATCAATGAGATCTGTGATAAGCCTGCTACTTTGTGCTTTCTGGTAAGATTCCTAGGTTGCTGTTTCTTCTCGTTTTCTTTCTAGTCAATATGATATTTAACCTTTAATATAATCTTTCTCATTTAACCAGATATTTCAAAAGGTCTGAAATGACTGCAATATAATAAAACATATCAGTGTTTTACAATCAATGAAAATGTTGTCTCAAAAATAGGGTTTTTAGAAGAAAAAACCTTTCACATGATTTTAATTATTTGAATGAAGATATCATAGGTGAGGGTAGTATAAAAGTTTCCAATACAGTAATGTATACATCATAATTGTATAGTGGATTTATGTTAGTGTACTTGATTTCCTTTTATTCCTTTGATATACTCACAATCCATAAAATTATAATATTGACTATTAAATGAATTTCTTCTTAAGCTCTCAAGTCGACTAAGACATTATCTAACTTCAATTAGATTCAGATAGTGTCAAGAAAGAAAATCCGAACTTAATACAACCTAATGTATGAAAGTATTCATTATTAATTTTATGTTAAGATTCTCATTTCATTCCCAACCACCACTAGTTTTCCTCACTAACTTTATAATTCTATAGGATGAAAACTCTTCTCTGTCCACTTCATATTGCAATAACTAAATTATTTTTACCTACTTGTCTTCCTAATTGGTTTTCTTTATACAAATGCACCCACAGTGTGACCTAAGAAAAATAAATAACATTCATATCTGGAATACATTTTCTTATAATAAGCAGCATTTTTGTCCTTGAATCATATTTTTATGACATTTGCTTTCTCATTCTGTAGATTAAACAACTTTGAAATGTTTTCGCTTCCTTACTAAACTCAATAGCAATGTGAAATGTACGTATACACATATACATTGTCATTTAAATGACTATTTACACACAGCTTTCTCATTATCATTGCTTTCTAATCATAAATTCTAAAATTGCAGTTTTGAGTACCTCTTTAATCCATAAGTTATTGGGCAGAATTAATTCAAATAAATAAATTTATGCATTTATCATGTTGTATTCATTCCACAGTTTTTATCGAATTAGAATTTGTATTCCATAAACAAAAATACTTCAGGGAGATTTAGAGAATCATATTTATAAAATGTATAGTTTGATGACCTTCAAATTTCTGTCAGTAAAATCTATAAAGAGCAAATGTAAATATGTGATTTTAACATAAACTTACCTTGCCTACATATTGATAATCAGATCCTGTATATTCTTCCAGTAAGAAAAATTGATTCCACATCCAACCACGTTTTTGACGATGCAGAATTTTGCCATCACTCCTTGGTACACGTGAACTTAAAATTCTTTGCTGTGGTACAGGAGTCCTTCTGAACATTATTTCTGGAGAACAGAAATGTGGCAGACATACCCAGAGTAGAAACAGTAGCAAAAATTGATATATTGTCATAGTTCACTTCTTGACAAATCCCAACGTAGATGAAGAGAAGTTGTCCTATTTCACCTGGTTGATTTTACTGTGTTTCAACTGGTTTCCAACATTTCATCAATGTTTTATACGTTTCCCAAAGCTATAAACAAATAAACAAAAAATGTCAGTTGATGACATTTTTACTTTTCATTTTAAATTTAAAATGACAATAGTTTAATACCAACCAAAACATTCATTTTCTTTGTTTTTCATACAATAATGAATAATTTTGAGAAATATTACTTGTCTAGCAATATGTCTACAATTTATGAAAAGATCATTGTAAATGTTTATTTCCACCAAATTCAAAAGAAAGGACATTATTAGACTTTCTTTTTTCTTTTGTCACTTTAACAGTTTTTAGGAACTACATTCCTATGTACACTGAAGATATAGTTCATTCTGCATGTCAGTTTTTTTCAGAGTAATTTAACACGAATTAAAATTTTGAAAACAAAACTGTGATTTAAATAACCTCTAGGAATCATGCCTTCTGTTGTGCAATTTTGTATTTTAATGTTTTTAAACAGTGGCATTGTTTTTTTCAAATTTAATCCTAACCAGAGGCAAAAGTAAAGGCCAAAACAAAACCAGACAAACAAATGAGAAAACCAGAAATGCCTTCCTTTAAAGACCTCTCCTCTCTTCCCTGTTAGGTTGGACTTCGGAACACCTAGAGTGTCCTAAAGTAGAAAATAATCACCACTACAGCGAATCAATCTGTAATATAATTAAATCCAGCAGATAGTGTGCTTGTAACTGCCTCTACGGGCTGCTCTAGAACTCCATTACTAGAAGTCCATTACTCCAGCTCTAGAAGTCCCAGGCTGACTACGGCAACAGCCTCCTGGCTGCTCTTTACACCCTCCCTGCCACTATTTTCTGAACAAAATTTCCTTAGAAATTTATTAAAATTTAAGTCAGATCATGTCATTTCTCCGCACAAAACACTCCAGTGATTTCTTATACCACTTCGATAAAAAACCAAAATCTGTCCAAGGATTCTGCACTCAATGTCCTGACTGTTGGTCACCGCTCTGACCATGTTTCACTTTAACCCTCCACCACATCCTCCTAAACTGACTCTTTTCCAGCCAGTGGGTCCTTCTTGCCTCACCCTGTAATACATTTTACATGCCCTTTCCTTAACCAGCAACTTCCTACTTGTTCCCTATGCCTAGAACGAGTTTCCTGTAGATATTCACCTAGCTAGATCCTCTGTTTACTTGATGCCTTTCTTTCAAACCACCCCTGATGTTTCATGTATTCCAGTATACCACATGTATTTTATTTATTCATTTATTTTGTACATTTTCTGTCTTTCTACTACAAACCCATATAGGAAATCCCATTTTACTCCTTTTTCATTACTGTATTCACAGTGCCTTGAAAAGAATCTTGAGCATAATAAATAAGCAGTGTGAATATATGAATAAATGAATGAATGAATTGCAAGTGAATGCAAACATCTACCATTACCTGCTATATGTTTTTATGCCCAAGCATTTATGTATAGAAATACATAGTTTTGAATTATAGTAACTTTTATATTATTCTTCATTTATATTGTGTTAATATACTTATTTTGCTTTATTTTTTGTATGTGTAGATTGTCTTTTGTTTCCTAATATACATGGATTTTATTTCAGGACATTATAAAGTATTTACTATAATCAAGACATGATAAAGTATTTGTCATGAAAAGTGATTTGAGAAGCAAAAGGATTGGACTTCTCTAACATGGCAATGCATTATAAGTACTCCTGCATTTACGTTTATGCTTACATCCACAGTAATTGGTTAGCAATCTCTTTACTTTTCCTTTCATTATTAAGAAGATTTAAAAATTAATATAAATGTTTCAGAGAAATGAGATTAATAGTGAAGCTGTATCTCCCTTGAGTGTATTAAATGACACTGGAGCCTTCCACAATGCTTGAAGACCTACAGCATGATAGATGTATATTGTATTGCAATACGACATGTAATACTCGAAGTTTAGAAATTATCTGATGCATTACATCACAAAGCACTGAAACTCAGACTGACTGGATTCTAATAGGAACATTTACCAAAATAATGGCTTTTAGATGTATTAGAATGTGCTAGATGGTATTCTCCAGAAACGTACACTATTCCCAAAACACAGGTGAGAGTTTGTGTAAATGAAGGTTTCTGCTTTCTTTTACAAAAGCTTTAAAACTTACTGAAAAAAAAACAGTCATTCTGATTTTATCTCTTTTTTCATTCTAAGAAATTGTCAGCAATTCTATGATGTATTGGCAATCATTTTCAATACAACCACTTCTCTAGTGTTAAAAGTTTTGCACCAATGTTTTGGAAAACAGTAGGTGGAGACTATAGCTATAAAAGTTGTTATTGAATAATTGGAATCCCACATAATTCATGAAATCATTTCCTTTATTATTGTTCTAGTTTCAATTATTTAATGACAAACGTCCTGAAAAATCCGGAGTAAAATGCATTGGTTAATATGGATGTAAGATAATTTAAAAATATTTAAAGTGCATTTTACATAAAGACTACAGTATTTGACAAAAACTTTTCAAACAATGACACAATTAAATTAAAAATGAAAATTATATGAAACAAATCTAACATTTAATATGTCTGTAATTAGTTCTTCTTAGGCATGTTCTAAGTAACTAGAAGCCTACATATTAGACATTTCAAAACACTGTGAATGTATTATAAATACAGAAAATCATTCTTCCAGTAACCTAACTCAAATTACAGAATATCTTTGGCATTTCCATTTAACCAAGTGTACCTTTTACATGGTCAGTCAATACATGGCACTGCTACTTTTTTCTTCCTTGTGGCTCTCAGCTGTCTTTTTTTTTTTTTTTTTTGTCAATGTGCCACCACACTAGTTTAAACGATCATCATTTCATAGAAACAGCATACAATAACTACTAACAGCCGTTTTCCTTAACCTCAATCTTTCTTATTTAAAATATATCCTACAGGGTGTTAGCTAAATTAATTTTCTCAAATTCACTTCTCCAAGGCTCAAATCAATTAAAATTTTGAACATGTCTACCACTGGGAAGATTAACATCAAAACTTTATATTTCACATCAATATCTGGAACCAGATAATTTTTAAAACATCATTTTGTAATATTTCCAGTTGTTTTCATTTCAACCCTGATATGTAACTTCTTATATGGATAAACTATTTCACCACTAATATACGATTCTGAATAATATCCATGTGATTGGAAATGTGTTGAATTTTCCTCACTAGTAAAAAGTATATAGATGTATCAATATGTTTCACCTACATATAGATGTATCAGTATGTTTCTTTAATTAACTGATCTATTTACAAAAGAGCATTTCTAACTACATTGGACTATCTATGATGAAAAATAAAAGCTAAATTTTAGAATATAAAAATATTACATAAGGTGGCAGTTGTGCTTGCTAGAAATTATTAACAGAATTTTAATTAAAAGGAATCAGGTGGGTTGAAACTACTGTTAAACTACCTCTCTAAATAAAAATGCTAAAATTAATGGAATTCTATAATTTCAATTCCAGTTTATTTTCACAAAATATTTTCAAAACTACATTTCTTTATTTTAATATAAAAATAATTTAATATAAATATCACATAAACTTTAAGAATTATTAAAACCTCCTTTAGCATTCTGCAATCCCATATTTCCTGTAGGCCAGTGCTTCTTAAATTTTAATGTATCTTCAGAACTCCTGAGTCATTTGTTAAATATCTATGTTCTCATTCAGCAGGTCTGGTGTTGGGCCTAAGATTCAACATTTCTAACATGTTCACCTATAACGCCAGTGCAAGTGGACCACATGCTTTGACTAGCAAAGCTGTAGACCTCCCTCAAACCTAATAGCATCCTTAGAATGTTTTTCTAACTTTTTCCTGTTTAATGCTTCAGCCCACAGATACATAGCCTGCTACAATGACGGGAAAATAAGCTATATGGTGACTGCAGGCAGAAGAAGATCAGCACATTATTTCTAAATATTCTAAGTCACTTTCCATATTTTTTTTTAATCAGAAGAGTTTGTTTGCTTCAAGCTACAGTATGTACAATAGCATTTTTTCTCCTAATCATGCTATAAACTATGTTTTTCTTTTTATGTGCATTTTAAAGCATTTGTCCCACTGGGTCTCGTTTCATTTTTACAATTACAGGACTTTCATTATTCTTCTGAAATACTTATCAGAAATATTATTTCCTCTATAACATGGTAATTTTATTATATAGGCAGTGAAGAACAGCAGATTACAGAATGTAATATAATGGGCATTTTGGACATCTCAATTACTAATTAAGTCTCCACACATCACAGCTGATCAATTAAGCTACAATCTATTCTTGACTAATAAAAGGAATTAGTCTTTCTTCAGTCAATTTATTATGTTGATTAAGATCCTAATATACCAGCCTTAAAAAAAATAACACTTATAAGAGTAACAGAAAATGCTAAAGATTATTGAAACAAAAGTCTCTACAGATGGACAACTTTAATCCTTTTAAAGTTCTATAGAATGAATACAGTCTAATAACATTTCAACATTGAGAAATAAAAGAACATTTTTTCAGATGTGTTTATACAATTAAAATGAGTCAGTGCACACTAAATACTTCCTTTTCATTCAGCTGATACCATTTTATGCTTCTAGTGTAAAGCACCATGTGAGATAATTGAATCAAAGCATTACACTAAGGACTCAAATAATACGAGTCCATATGCTTGATCATATTATCCAAGAGTTCATTACACATTACCTACTGTGCTCCATTGTCATAGAAAATGTATAATTCTACATTGAATATTTAACACTCTAGTTTAAGTATTCTGCATATGTATTTCTCTTTAGACTGGAAGTTTGAGGCAGGATTTTATGTCTTCCATGCAAAGCTAAAAATATAGAGACTAATACCAAGTGTTAAATATTTTTGAATTGGGTTGAATATCATAATTCTTTGTAAAACATTTCAATAAGAAAGAAACTTGCTTCATTTTTCTGAAAAAAAAAAAGAAAAAGAAAAAAGTCAAGGACCATTTTAGGCCTCTATCTTATTTGTATTTAACATGACAGAACTCACGTAAGACATTAACAAAAAGGCAATCAATACATCACTGTTGAATGAAATATACAACACAAAGGTTTGGTAGTCTTAGATAAGTTATTAAACATTGCTGGAATTGTTATCAATGCAGAAAGAGTCCCAAGAAGCTCTGGTCTTTGCTATTCTTTTCGGATTAAAATTCCCCTTCAAGCAAAACCGTTTGAAATTAGTTTTATTCTCCAGGAATGTGACCAGCACACAAACTGGTAATACACCTCTCCAGCTGTATACTACGTGCTAACATCTTTCTGTGACAATTTGCAAAACCAGATATAACTCATATAAATTTGGGGTCAGTGGGTAGATAAAATATATGATGGCATGTAATGAGGGGCATAACTTTATGTGGTCATTATTGCTAAGATTCCCGCTAATAGGCTAAAGAATAGCATCCAAGAGTTCTAGCTACTCTCTGAGAAACCTTTTAAACTCAGCAGCAAATTTGACAGTCCCAGATGTAACTTGATCCACAAGCAAGTTAGCAGTGCTAATACAGATGTGACACTGCACCTGCTGCTTCCTGGAAGTCTCATTTTACTGTAGAGCTAGGATTTATTTCATTATGTGGAGAGTGGTAGCAAGGATACTCTCAGGGTAACTAAAAGATGTTCGGATAAAAGCCATCTGGTACCCAGTTTTCTTTGATCCAGGACTTGAACTGCTTCTGTAAAACAATGAGTGAAGAGATAGGAAGAGGGAGTTTGGGAGATTATTAGGATTTACTACCCAAGGTGGCTTATCCTTCTTCACTGAATTCATTATTAATAGGACATCAAGAAAAATAGTCATGGCTGGGAGAAAGAATCCATTAAAGATTATTTTTCTTCTAAGTTACTTCTAAGAAGACCATTTATGCATGTACTAATGAATAGTGTGTAAACTAAATTACTATGCACTTCGGTGTGTTCAACTATGAGAATGTGTAGAATGTGCATCAGACTGGGATAAACTGTACTGCAAAATGTGTTTCTGCTGTTATACCTGGAAGTGCAAAAATACACATGACACTCATTTGTGAAAAGCAATCAAAAGTACAAACATATGGAGTCATAAGACTGGCCATTAAAAAATCTAATTAAAAGTATAAATATAGATCTTTACCCATAGATAAGCACAGTAATCATAAGACAAAACTTTGTGGCACATATTTGTGAGATAGTCAGGCTTAAGAAAAAAGCAGAAAAAAAACTTATCAGTGCTAATTTTTTACTCTAATTATGCTTTAATATTTGCACAATACTAAAAACCCACTTTCAGATGGCCTGTCTTATCTCTATCTGTAGTACCATTTTATTAAAAATGGATTATCTCCTACATAATGTAGCTCAAATATAAAATTGGAATAATATTGCATTAGTTAAATTTCATTTTCCCAAGGGCAAAAAGGGACCAGATTGTAATGTATTCTTTATTTTTAAAAATGCTTTCCTCAATTCTAATTTGTACTTACATCATAGTTTTCAACTGACCTAAAAAGATAATGCAAGATTTATTCCTCATTTGTTAATATCTATTTTTTGATTCTTAAAGGGATCAATGCCAAAATATAGAATATAGAATCTGAAACTTGTTATTAGTTGTGTAAATACATCAATCAATGAGCTATAATATAGTGAGCACCTCAATGAACCAGTTATTGAAGAAATCACTGTATTTTTTTCTTCATATCTCAACAGAGTATGTTTAGAATTTTCTTTCTATAAATAGGGTCATTGAGGCTGAGAATTATTCCTTCAGCAATGTCTATGGAGCTCTATCTCTGTGCCATGAATTCTGCTGTGTGGAAGCTGTAAAATGTAAACAAAATTGAAATGGTTCTCACAATCTAATAATTAACTATGGGAATCCATGAAAAAAAGCACCTAACCCAAACATGAGTGGTCTGAGAAATATGAGCAAACGTATCATCATGGACTTTTGTACCCAGCTTCAGAAGTCAAATTTTTCTCCCATGGGTTACAATGACAGGCAAGGAAACAGTTTTAAAATCAATGTTATGTAATTTGCTCAGTCTCAAACAGTTAGCGTCATAACCAGAAATATAGCGTGGGTCACCAGATTCCCTTTGCACTATTCTGAAATCTCCAACATAATTTAGTAATGAATAGATGTTAGTATGATTAAAATTTACATGCTAATGCCCTTATCTAGGAGACATCCCAGCGAACTTCCACTTTGCTGAACATAAATAAGATGGCCCCACTGGGAGTTGGAAGTATACAAACTACAGACTATGAAAGTACTTAGACACACAAAGTAAGGGTCCAAGAAAAGAATATCGGTTCAAAGCACTTAAAAAATGTATGGTATATCTGAATTTCACAGATTGCTTTGATTTCAAACGTACCATTGATATGTTGAATTTTAAGTATAAATTTGTTATTCAAATGCCCTTGAGAATAAAGATTTAATAATTTTTTTTTTCTTTTTAAGAATTGTGTCAGTGGGAAAAAAGCTTGAATGGGTTAAAGTTGTAAATTAGTTGATAAAACGATATTTTAAAAATACCTTTAAAAGTGTGGAAACATTAAGTGGTTTCTTTTTCCACCCTCATTAAATTCACACCCTGACCCTAACCCTGCCGTTATCATCCTCTGCTACTGCTCTTGCGATTCCAACTAAATTACACTTTGCAGTATTTCATGCAGTAGGTTTTACAACCACCCACTTTGACAAATTTTGGTTTTTGTGTATGCATGGCTGACTTTTTTTGTAGTGTGCACACTAATGGTGAAATCATTACTTTTAATTGCTTTTAACCATTAGAAGGTACTAGAGATTGTAAGTCCGATTCAGTGAATAATTTGGTGCACAAATCCAGTATAATACTAAACTAATCACTACAACAGAAATTCACACTTATTAAAGGCAGTGAAATTTGTAAGCTTTCAGACATTAAAAGAGATTACACATAGGTCCTTACACCAATTATATACTTGATCTATATTCAGTCACAATTACTGTGGGAACCAGAGAGATTCATCATTTCAGTAAGTATTTAGTGGGCTAAGATCACTGCCAGAAAGAAAGCAGTACATTGACATTCTGGACCATTAAACCACAATCTGTAAAGTGCCATTCATTCAGTTTAATTGCAAAATCCTATGTCAAGCAGAGTGCTGCTCAGCATTTCCTATCTCACTTGGATAGCTGGTATACTTTCTGTGTATACCCTTCTGTATAATATTTCCTGAATTTCTGCATGGTGATACTTACGACGTGATGTTACAGCACTTTTTACCTATTTCCCCAATTAGACATTCCACAACGTGGGAAAAGGTGTCATTGTATTGCTTTGAGTGTGTGTTTATGTGTTTGTGTGTTCCCTTAATGACCTTTAACAGACTGCGTTAGTCAAATAAAACATTTCTTTTTGAGTTTATTTTAACTTACTCTCCTGTCTCCTACCACAGTCTAGGAATATGCAGTAGTAGATGCTAGATATAAGAATATGGGAAAGAGATTAAGGAAAAAGGATTTTATTTAGATTGAGTTTTCTCACTTTCTGACTCCCGTAACTCAGCTATGGAATGAAAATATGAAGTCATAAGGAAAGAACATGTGTGTCAATGTCTCATTTTCTAGAATAGTTGCTTCCTGAATATATTCACTATTTATCCTGGTTTATTTTCTAAAACGTGTATTCACCCTTTTCAAGATAATCCATTGATCATTTTAATAACTTATCTTGGGATTGCAGTGGCTTCATCTGACAATGAAACTCCTAAAAACTAGGAGATTTCAATTTTTTAAATAAGAGGAATCAGACAGCCACTAGGGTAGAAATAAAACATCTGTGATGTATCAAGAGGAACAAAGAACACAGCATGATAAGGAAGTACAAGTCTCTGTACAACTAGAGGTGTCAGTTTCTGCCTTCATCAGCTTTAGTTGTAAAGACCATTCAATTCAATCTGCACATTTTCTCTTTGGAGTCTAACACCATCCAAACAGGCACTATATATGTAGAATATAAAGAATAAAAAACACTTGCCAACACATTTTATGAAGGTATAATTACTCTGACACCAAAGTGATAAAACATTATTATAAGAGGAGAAAATAAAAAAACAAAACAAAATTAAAAAACAACTTTTGTGAAGATATATACACAAATCTTCACCAAAATATCAGCAATTGGAATCAATATGTAAAACATATAATACATCAAGACGTTACTTTAGTACAATGTTGGTTCAACATTCAAATACCAATTGTTGTTGTAATCGTCCTATCAACAGATTTTTTTAAACTATTACCATTTTCGTAGATGAAGAACAAACACTTGACAAAATTTGACATCCTTCGTGATAAAAATTCTCCACAAAGTAAGACTGAAACTAACTTCCTCAAGTCTCACATAGAGAACCCACAAAATCCTACAGCTAGCACCCTTGATGGAAAAAAAAAAAACAAAAACCTAAAGTTCCCCCCTATATATTCAGGAACAAAGTGTAGAAAAGATATCTACTTTTACCGTTTGTGTTCAACTTTAAACTGGCTGTCCTAGCCAGAGCAGTGAGGACAAGAAAAAAAAGAAATGGAAATCATACACATTGAAAAGAAAAAAATAAAACTGCCTCCATTTGCAAATGGCATGATCCTGAACATAGAATATCCCAGAGAAGTTAAAAGCTACCAATCTAATCAATGAGTCCAGCAAGTTGATAGGAATATATAATCAAACAAAACAATTAAAGTTTTACATACAAATAATTAATAATTTTATATCGAAATAAAAATAAAAATTAAAAGTGTCTGGCATGTGGCTCTCTCCTGTATTCCAAACACTTTGGGAGGCAGAGGCAGGAGGACTACTTGAGGCCAGGAGTTCAAGACCAGCCTGTGCAACATAGTGAGAACCCATTTCTACAGAAAAATTTAAAAATGAGCCAGCTGTAGTGGCACATGCCTGTAGCAGCTACTCTGGAGACTGAGGTGGGAGGATGGCTTGAGCCCACGTTCCAAGCTGTAGTGAGCTATAATCACGTAACTGCCCTCCAGCCTGAGTGACGAAGCAAGATTCTGACTTCAAAAAGACAATACAGTAAAAAAACATTTATCATTGTGCAAAACCATTAGGTAGAAATTAAACAAAATATATGCAGGATCACTCTGCCGAAACGTTTGTGTCTTGTAATTTATAAAGATTTATTTGAGACAATACCTAAATCATGATCCATAAAAGAAAACATTGACAAATTGCATTTGATGAAAGTTAAAAGTAAAAGTCTCTTCAAAGACACCATTAATAAAATTAAAGACAAATTAGAAACTTTGAGAAAATAACTGAAAATGTGTCTCTGATAAAGCCTTTTTTCCACACTACATAAAGAATTGCCAAATCTCCATAAATGAAAACAAATAACCCATTTGAAAATGGGCAAAAAATTTGAACAGACAACTTTAGCAAGGAAAACATACAGATGGCAAAGAAAATATATGGATGGAAAATAGGCATATAAAGAGTTGCTCCACATCATTCATCCGTATGGAACAAAAATTTGAAAACTAAAACCAAAATGCATACCACTACATTAAATTAAAAGAGCTAAAATAAAATTTTAAGAAGACATTACCAAGTGTTGGAAAGAATATAGAGCAGAGATATAGTACAGGTCCATGGCCTGCTAGGAAGCAGGCCACACAGCAAGAGGTGAGCTGCCTGGGAGCAAGCATTACCACCTGAGCTCAGATCCAATCAGCTGTGGTGGGCGGGGGTAGGGGAGCTTAGCTTCTCATAGGAGCAGGAACCCTACTGTGAAATGCACATGTAAGGGATCTAGTTTGCACACTCCTCATGAGAATCTAATGCCTGATTGCCTCATGATCTGGGGTAGGACACCTCCTCTCATCCATAGAAAAACTGTCTTCCACAAAGTGGGTCATTGGCACCAAAAATGTTGGGGACCACTGATATAAAGTAACTGTAACTTCTATAGTTTGCTGGTAGGAATGCAAAATATCATAGCCACTTTAGAAAACAAATCTGTGGTTCTTAAAATGTTACATATGTACTAATAATTTGATACAAAATTCCTCCCCTAGGTACTTATTGAGGAAAAATAAGAAAATGTGTTCACATAAAACTTTATACAAATGATGATATCTCCTTTATTTATAATCATCAATTGGGAACAACCCAAAGGTCCTCAAATGGGTGAAGGGGTAAACAAACTTTAGTGCATCCATACAATGACATACTACTTATTAATAAAATGGAATGAACAATTGCTACATGGATGAATCTCAAATGCATTATGCTAAATAGAATAAGTAAGCCTCAGAATCATATACAATGTAACTTTATTTATATGGCATTCTTGCAAAAGCAAAAGTGTAGGGATACAAGAGAGATCGGTGATGGTTAATGTCTAGTCACCACAAAGTGACAGGAGGTAATTCCTTGGGGAGATGGAAATGTTCTCCATCTTGACTATGGTGGTAGTCATAAAACTGTAGGCATGGCCGGGCGCGGTGGCTCACACCTATAATCCCAGCACCTTGGGAGGCCGAGGCAGGTGGATCACGAGGTCAAGAGATCGAGACCATCCTGGTCAACATGGTGAAACCCCGTCTCTACTGAAAAATACAAAAATTAGCTGGGCATGGTGGTGTGCGCCTGTACTCCCAGCTACTCGGGAGGCTGAGGCAGGAGAATCGCTTGAACCCAGGAGGTAGAGGTTGCAGTGAGCCGAGATCGTGCCTTTGCACTCCAGCCTGGTTAACAAGAGTGAAACTCCGTCTCAAATAATAAATAAAATAAATAAATAAATAAATAAA
>PVKP010029115.1:0-10488 GCA_004027715.1 Plecturocebus donacophilus
CGCCCAGACGGGAGTGCAATGGCGTGATCTTGGCTCACTGCAGCCTCCACCCCCCCAGGTTCAAGCACTTCTCCTGCCTCAGCCTCCCAAATAGTTGGGATTACAGGCACCTATCACCACACCTAGATAATTTTTGTATTTTTAGTAGAGACAGGGTTTTGCTGTGTTGGTCAGGCTGGTCTTGAACTCCTGACCTCAGCGGATCCTCCTCTCTCAGCCTCCCAATGTGCTGGGACCTATTTTTATTTTTTATTATTTTTTTTGAGATGAAGTCTTACTGTCACTTGAGGCCAGAGTGCATTGGCACGATCTTGGCTCACTGTAACCTCTACCTCCTGGATTCAAGTGTTTCTTGTGCCTCAACCATCCAAGTAGTTGGAATTACAGGTGCGTGCCACCACATCCAGCTAATTTTTATCTTTTTAGTAGAGATGGGGTATTCACCATGTTGGCCAGACTGGTCTTGAATTCCTGACCTTAGGTCATCCACAGCCTTGGCCTCCCAAAGTGCTGGGATTATAGGCATGAGCCACTGTGCCTGGCAGCAAGTTTTATTAAATAAAAATTTTGCATGGTTTACTTTTTGCCAGTCTGTTCTGGCTTGCTTTTAATGATACCAGAATCACCTGGCTTAACAATAGCCAGTGTGAAAACTCTGTAGTATTTTCTGCATGCTTTACAGTTATTGCCACTGTAGTGATGGATGCCAGTTTTGGCCAGCATGGTGTTTAGTACTCTATTTTGGATTTCCTTAAAGAATGGCAGTTGTTGGTGAGAATGACCAATTTCACTTTAAATAAGTTGGAGCTTAGAGTTGATTAACTCCAGCCGCTTTTTCATCTTTGCAGCTACCAACTTTCTTCCTTAGGTTCAGGATGGCCCCCAATCAAGAGCAGCTGCCAGGATGGCTGGGAAGCAAGAAAGCCTGTTTCTTGTTATCTTTTTTTTTTTTTTTTTTTGATACCAAGTCTTGTTCTGTAACCCAGGATGGAGTGGTGCAGTGGCGTGATCTCAGCTCACTGCAACCTCTGCCTCCTGGGTTCAAGCGATTCTCCTGGCTCAGCCTCCTGAGTAGCTGGGACTACAGGCATGTGCCACCACATCTGGCTAGTTTTTGTATTTTTAGTAGAGACAGGGTTTCACCGTGTTGGCCACCGTGGTTTCTACCTCCTGTCCTCAAGTGATCCACCCGCCTTGGCCTCCCAGAGTACTGGGATTACAGATATGAACCACCACTCCTGGCCTGCTGTAATTTTTTATGCTTATTTGCAGTACTTGAATCAGTAGAAGTCTTTATGGCCTCTATGGTCTTTAAGGACGTTATCTTACTTCCTGTAAACCCATAATCAGTTAACACATTAAGGAATATGCTTTGACTGTGTACAGTGGCACACATCTCAGCTCCAGCCACTGGGGCAACATAGCAAGACCTTGTCTCTTTAAAAAAAAAAAAAAAAAGAAAAGGAGTACTACTTTGAGAAAAACAAAACTCCCTAATTTAAATGCTGTCTCAGGACTGGAAGTCTTGTTCTCATTTCTTGTGTCTGTGTTAAGACTCAGTCCATATTCTGCTTTATAAAGTAGTGTACTTAGTTTTTACTTGAGCTAAAATTTTGATAAATACATTTTCCCAAATAGTGGTAGACACTTACTTCACTTGTCAATCAGTCATTAATTTGTAACTCCCAAGTTATTGAAAACTGACTTTTCTTGTTAGCACTAATTGCCTTTTTCCAGATAACTCACCAGTGCACATTAACTTGGGTGTAATTCCCAATTTGTGTATCAGAGATTGGGAAAGCAAATGGTTTTCTTTGTATTAGATTGCCTGGTGTACTATTTCTATACATATGGAGAGGAATCCTCATCTCCTAAGAATTGACATTTTCTTTTGACTAGTTGAGCTTTTTTTAACTTAATGAAGAAAAATTGTAACTTTTTGACCATATGAATGGGGTTTTGCTCTTCTGTGATCTGATTTGTTGTTGTAATAGTAATTTTGAAGCATCATGATCTGATTATCTCCAAATAGAGTAGACCCACTCAAAGCAGACTGGACTGTAAGGACGTAGGAGAGGACTAACAGCTAGATAAACAAACATTGGCTTGCTTTATTGGACACCAGTGAATAAGTTTAAGTTAACCATTTAGCCATGTTTCAGTATCATGTTGGCTTTTTAAAAAATAGCTATTTTTTTTTCTTGGTCAGATGGTTAAAAAAAAGCTATTTTTCAGCCTTTGTAATAGTTCTAATACTGATGTACTTGCTGAGTCCAAGGATATACAGTCATACCCCACATAATGGTAGTCCCTTAAGGTTATAACATCATACTTTTTTGCCTTACATTTTCTATGTTAAGATATGTTTAAACAAATACTTACCATTGTGTTATAATTGCCAATAGAGTAACAGACTGTATAGGTTTATAGCATAGGAGCAATAGACTATACCATCTAGGTTTTATTAAGTATACTTTACAATGTTTACACAACAATGAAATTGCCTAATCATGCATTTTTCAGAATATGTCCCTGTTGTTAAGCAACACGTAACTGTGTGTTAAAATGGGCACAAAGATTTAGCAAGTTATTTATAAAATTTGTAAAGGGCAAATATAAAGACTGTTTTTTTTTTTTTTTAGCCAGTTTCTGGTATTACTGAGTTTTTGTTAAGTATTTGAGTCTATGAAGTTTATATTTCTTTTGTAGGAGTACCTTTAAGCATTCAGTTGCAATTAATTTGAACTCTGTTGCCTAAGCCTAGATAATCACCTCTTTTCTTATGCTATTCTTTGTGATTTGATCCTCTCAGACATCATTTATCAAATTCTTTTTGTGTCTAGATTGTACATCTTTAGTCTTTCTTTTTTTTTTTTTTTGAGATGGAGTCTTGCTCTGTCGTCCAGGCTGGATTGCAGTGGTGTGATCTTGGCTCACTGCAAATTCTGCCTCCCGGGTTCAAGCAATTCTCCTGCCTCGGCCTCCTGAGTAGCTGGGAATACAGGCGTGCACCACCATGCTCAGCTAATTTTTCTATTTTTAGTAGAGACAGAGTTTCACCATGTTGGCCAGGCTGGGCTCAAACTCTTAACCTCAGGACATCACCTACCTCAGCCTCCCAAAGTGCTGGGATTACAGGCATGAGCTACCATGCCTGGCCCCTTTTTTTAAATTTAAATATTTTTTCTTTACCTGTCACTGACTTAAAGCTCATGTCCTTAGTCTTTCAGAAGTAGTCCTGGATGAAACTGTCTATGATTAGAAATTATACATGTCTGTCAAAGAGTTTATATGTTTTTACTTTCATTGTATTTGGCTAACATTTTCTTTAATCCAGTGGGTAAAGTGGAGATTGGCATGGCAAGCATGGTTACCCTGGAGAACTGGGTTCTTGAGTGTTTGCTGAGAGATGTTCAAGGCATCATGGTATAGTGGAAAGTATATGGGCTTCTTTATTTTTTTAAAAGTTTCACCGAATTAATTTCCGTATCTAGAAAAAAGGAGAAAAGGGCTGGACACATTGGCTCACCCCTGTAATCCCAGCACTTTGGGAGGGCAAGGCGTGCGGATCAGCTCAGATCAGGAGTTTGAGACCAGCCTGGACAACATGGTGAAACCCTGTCTCTACTAAAAATACAAAAATTAGCATGGCGTGGTGTTGGGCCTATGTAATCCCAGCTGCTTGGGAGGCTGAGGCGGGAGAATAGCTTGAACCTGGGAGGTGGAGGTTGCAGTGAGCAGAGATCGTGCCACTGCACTCTAGCCTGGTCAACAGAGTGTGAGACTCCATATCAAAAAAATAAATAAGAAAAGATCCTACCTTCTTGGCCTAGTGCATTAAATGCACAGTGAATATAGATGTTTTTCTTAACTTTAGATAACTTGGTATTCTTTAGGGCATCACAACTTGAGTAATATTTACCAAGAGGAAATATTTTAAAATTTAGTTTTCACCTCACACAATTAAGTACTTCAGTTTTTGGTATGATTTAGCTGAAAAGAGTAGGGTTTCTGCCTGCTGTATAGTTCTTAATTTTCCAAGGCCCTGAAGGTACCTGTTGGCTTGAGAGCATCTGTAGTACCTCTGGACTACTAATCAATCCAATATACAGAGGGAGTTAGAGTAAATGTACAGTACTGCCTGAGCCTCTGCAGTGTTGGAAATTTAAACTAATGGTAGTTGCTACAGACAGCTTGATTGTATCCAAGCTTTTTATATTAAAAACTGTTAAAAAAAAATTGACCAATGCAGTCAGATGTATTCAGCAGACTTAAGTGGGCATGATCTTTGAATGGGTTGTTAAAAAATAGACAATTGGCTGGGTACCGTGGCTCAAATCTTAATTCCAGCACTTTGGGAGGCCGAAGTGGGTGGATCACCAGCTCAAGAGATCGAGACCATGCTGGCCAACATGGTGAAACCTCGTCTCTACTAAAAATACGAAAATCTGCCAGGCATAGTGGCACGAGCCTGTAGTCCCAGCTACTTGGGAGGCTGAGGCAGGAGAATTGCTTGAATCTGGGAGGTGGAGGTTGCAGTGAGCCCAGATTGCACCACTGCACTCCAACCTGGCAACAGAGTGAGTGTCTCAAAAAAAAAAAAAAAAAAAAAAAGACAATCCTACTTAACCTCATCAACATGGAACCTAGTGAGCTTCAGTTTTAAATTCATAATTGGTCTCTTGTGGAAATGTGAGTGAGAATAAATAATCTATTTTCCTTGCCACATTTATCATGTTTTCCTTTATATTGTAAAATGATAGCACTGTCTAGATCTTGATACCTCTGATGGTCTCCTATTAAGAGCACCTTATTGTGACTGAGATAGTACAGTATCAACTACTTGAAGATCAGCTTGTGTTATAAATAAAGGGTTTTTCTTTGTAGTTTGTAAATGTTGAGTTTCTTATGCCAGTGGCCAGTACTACCTAGTTTCAGTTTAGCTCAGTGTTAGTTTTCTGAAAATTGAAGTTAATATTATATGGCTCAGGAAAACTTTTATTTACAAATTAATATTTTTGAGTAGGGTGATGATTATTTTTCTCTATATTCTTTAGAAACTTTAATATTTAAGGAAAACAAGGGCTTTGTGAGAGACATTGATGGAGGCAGTAATTATGATGTGAGTTTCAGAGGTCCAAATGAGGTAAACATTTGGGATAACATATTGATAGGAGATATCGGTTGAAAGTAAGAAAATCCCTTCCCCCTTGTTTTTCCTTGTTTATGACTAGTTCATCAGATAGACAAAGATCCTAGAGCAAAGGTCCTCAGCCAGTAGAGCTCCAAGAAAACAATTACCATTGCCTTTCTTCCTCTTTGGTTTGTTTAGATTTCTTCCCCACTGTTTTTTGACCCCCTATCAGTACTTCGGGGAAGTGAAAAGTCCTTATAAAATGATTGGAACCAGTTGCTCTAAAACAGAAAAAGGAAAGTTAATCAGAGAACATGCTCAGATATATCTAGCATCTGGATCTGTCTATAGAATGACAGAGGGATGTGTGTGGTAAGTGGGATATGGTAGGTGAGGATGTGCTGGAGTGAAAGAGTGTTCTAGCTATGACACAGGAAAGTGGAATAATGCTGCAGTGATACTATGGCTGGGCCTAAGCCATTAAAATTTTTTTCTAATTGCAGTAAAATATACATAACAAAGGCCTAGGCTGTTTTTAAAGAGTGTACATGTACTGTCTTGACTACTTTGCTGTGAAACCTTGCTATGATTTGTGTTAGGTGTGGATTCAACTGACCTGAATGGTGTCAATTGATAGGGTTAAATTAGATGTCCTACCTGTAGGACAGCTTCAGGAAAAAACAAAATTAATGAATACACTTGCTATCTTTTTAGTACCTGTTCCCTAGCACTAGCAATAGGGATAAAGAAAAGAAGTTTGGTGGGCAGTATGTTTTCATTTTATTGTAATTTGGAGTGTGCTTTGGTATTGATGCTGTGATTTTCTATCTTGGATGTTGGCTTTGGAAACTAAATAGTTAAAGCATCATGATTTGAGAGGAAACTAGCTCTCATTCATGAAGGCAAAGTTTGGCACTAGGCCACAATAATGGGGGGATAGTTAGGGTGGGGAGACTAGCAGACTTTTTTGTACCACAAATGACTTTTAAAAATTAAGAGATAATTCCATGTCCTGAGGTTATAAACCGGCTACAACTGGTTTTTCTCTCCCTCCCTCCTGCCCCCGCTAGGCATCATGGGTAAAAGTAAGCATCCCCCTGTTTCTTTTGTTTAATATAACAGTACGCCATGTGATTGGCAGGGCAGTGCCCACTTGGAGACAGGGTTTGTGCAGGTCTCTCAAGGGGGCTGGCATGCATGGGGCCACCTCTGTGCTACAGAAAGAGCGTCTCTTACGATAGAAAAGAGAAAGAAAGGGGACCCTCCACACACACCCCCAAAAAACCTAACCCCATCTCATTATTTTCCTCCTTTTTCTGTTCTCTTTCTCTGTTTCTTGTTTCTCACATTTTCCTGGAAGCTAGAGGAGGGAACAGAAAAATGTATACCTGTAAGTACTTTTAATTGTCTTGCCTTCCCTACCCCTTATTTTTCTCTGCTAAAAGCAGAAACTTGAAATCTCTTCGAGCTCTTCCTAGTGGTTTTTGGCTATGTGTAAAAGGTAATATGCTGAGGTTTCTAATGGGATTGAAGTAATAAACACTGTTGCTTTAAAAAAATTTGTTGCAGAATTATTTCTCATACAAAGCTACTTTCGGTTTGGATCTTCCTTCCCTCTGCTTCATCCATTTGCTATAATGGTAAGGGTCTCTGGCTTCTAGTTGTTTTCAAGCTCTAGCAATAAGGAGAATGTTATATTAAGGTTTTCTCTTTCTCCCTCCCCCGCTTTTAAAAAATTTCTTTTGTCTGTAGCAGTGATGGTTCTAGCTCCCCCTTACCCTCTCTACCCCTCCCCTTTTTCATGTCAGCTCCAACCCTGCTCTGTGAATGGAGTCAACCAGCTGACTGAGTGTTGGCATCATGCCAGGGGCTGCAAAGCAATGAGAATGTGCGCGCGCTCGTGTGTATAAGTGTATACAGAACACAAAGGGAAAGGCCTGCAGTCTAGGAAATCACAGCCCATTATATAAGGAAGTCTGTGTCATCTCTGCTTGCTTGGGCTGATGGACAAGGAGAGTGGGGAGGCTTAGAGCGAGAAATATACCCTTTTGACAAACCCACACATTTTTTTCTTGCTTTCTTAGAAAAAAAGGTATTTGTGTTGTGGCAAAATGAGAGAGCTTCTGTGTGCAAGTGGTATTGACCATGTTCCTAGTGGAAGTAGTAATTATTCTGGGTCTCCTTTTTTTTTTTTTAACTTTTTTTTTTTTTTTTTTTTGAGATGGAGTCTCTCTCTGTCACTCAGGCTGGAGTGCAGTGATGTGATCATGGCTTACTGCAGCCTCGACCTCCCAGATTCAAGCTATCCTCCCACCTCAGCCTCCTAAGTAGCAGGTGTGCACCACCACACCTGGCTAATTTTTGTATTTTTTTACTGAGACTGAGTCTCCCTCTGTTGTCCAGACTGGTGGGTCTCTTCTTTCTGTTCCCATTCAAAGATATATGTGCTTGAGGAAAGAATGATTTAAAGAGAAATGCCACCTGGATTTTACAGGCTGTAGTTTGTTAAGATACTTAGGGGTGGGGAGCAAGGAGGCAGGGGACAGGCCACACTGTGGGGTTTTTTTGTTTTGTTTTGTTTTGTTTTTGAGAGAGTCTCGCTCAGCTGCCCAGGCTAGAGTGCAATGGCATGTTCTTGGCTCACTGCAACCTCCGCTTCTCAGGTTCAAGCCATTCTCCTGCCTCAGCCTCGGGAGTAGCTGGGATTACAGGTGCATGCCACCACGCTGGCTAATTTTTTTGTATTTTTAGTAGAAACGGGGTTTCACCATGTTGGCCAGGCTGGTCTTGAACTCCTGACCACAGGTGATCTGCCTGCCTCGGCATCCCAAAGTGCTGGAATTACAGGCCTGAGCCACTGTGCCTGGCCTGTTTTTGTTTGTTTGTTTGTTTGTTTCTTGTTTTTTGTTTTTTGTTTTTTGGGCAGAGTCTCACTTTGTAGTCCAGGCTGGAGTGCAGTGGCAAGATCTCTGCTCACTGCAACCTCCACCTCCAGGTTCAAGTGATTTTCATGCCTCAGTTTCCTGACAAGCTGAGATTACAGGTGGCCACCACCATACCTGGCTAACTTTTGTATTTATTTATATTTATTTTTTTTTTAGTAGAGACAGGGTTTCACCATGTTGGTTAGGCTGATCTGGAACTCCTGACCTCAAGTGATCCTCCCACCTCGGCCTCCCAAGGTGCTGGGATTACAGGTGTGAGGCACCGCGCCTGGCCAACTGTTTTCTAATCATTCAGAATTTCCAAGGGTACAAGGGTGGGGGGGGGAGAGGGATTGATTGTTCTTAAGGAGAAGCAAAAAGCCAGATAATAGAGTGAGTAATATCTATTAGCTACTCATTTGAGTCTCCCTGCCTTTTTTTCTTTATTTCTTCTTTTTTGTTTAGTATGATATTATCAAAATGCAATATTCTTTCCCTGCCATCTGCCAGAGTTAGAATTGTACAAAAGGACAGTCAAAACAGCACATGGAAGGAAGGAAAAAGTAGAGATTGTTCTGAGTGTCCATACATTGCAAATGTTGCCAATTTGGGGTTCATTAGTAGTGATTGTATCTTTCATTGGCGATTAGGGGGTCAGCATTTATTTAGAAATTGTAATTCTACTCAGTTCAGTGTGATGTCTTTTCTTTTTTTCTTTTTTGTTTTGAGACAGAGTCTCACTCTCTCACCAGGCAAGAGTGCAGTGGTGTGATCTTGGCTCACTGCAACTTCTGCCTCCCGGGTTCAAGTGATTCTCCTGCCTCAGCCTCCTGAATAGCTGGGACTACAGGCATGTGCCACCATGTGCAGCTAATTTTTGTATTTTTAGTTGGGATGGGGTTTCACCATGTTGGCCAGGATGGTCTCAATCTCTTGACCTGGTGATCTGCCCACCTTGGCCTCCCAAAGTGCTGGGATTACAGGTGTGAGCCACCTCACCCAGCCAGAGGTTATTGCTTTTTTTTTTTTTTAAGTATTATAGGATGAGCTGGGCATGGTGGCTCACACCTGTAATCCCAGCACCTTGGGAGGCCAAGGCAGGAGAATTGCTTGAGCTCCAGCTTGGGCAACATAGGGAGACCCCATTTTTACAAAAAATTAGTGGTGGCATGTGCTTGTGGTCCTAGCTTCTTGGTAGGCTGAGGTGGGAGGCTGCAGTGAGCCATGATTGCACCACTGCACTCTAGCCTGGACAACAAAATGAGATCCTGTCTCAAAAAATAAAATAAAATAAAAAGGTTGTGGGATGTGACCTACCAGAATGATTCGTCTGCTTATTCCCCAGGCTGCCTGCAATTATTTCCCCACCCTAAATAGCTGGAACCCACTTTTCTAAGTCCCTTTATAAGTAAATTAAGGGGAATTGTTTCTTAGTTTGTTGAATACTAAAAGAAAGAATAGCAACAGACCAACCTTGCTCCAACCTAGAGGCTAGGTAAAGAATCATTCATTGTTGTTGTGGGATTCCCTAGTTCTTTGTAATAATTACTCTTTTTTTTTTTTTTTTTAAGTTTTTGGGATGGAATTTTACTCTGTTGCCCAGGCTGGAGTGCAGTGGCACAATCTTGACTCACCGCAACCTCTGCCTCCTGGGTTCAAGTGATCCTCCCACCTCAGCCTCCCAAGTAGCTGGGATTACAAGTGTGTGCCACCACACCCGGATAATTTTTGTATTTTTAGTAGAGATGGGGTTTCACTGTGTTGGCCAGGCTGTCTTTGAACTTCTGAGCTCAAGTGATCCCCCTGCCTCAGCCTCCCACAGTGCTGGGATTACAGGCATGAGCCACTATGCCCAGCTGCAACCTTTATTTTTACCTTGTCTCTTGATGCTAGGAGCCAGATGAGTAAGGATAACCTTAGTGGTTATGTGGTCATAATCAGTGAGGCATAAACCAGTACCTTCTCTTAATGGATAGATTTAAAAAATTTTTTCTTAACTCTCATAGGTCTCAATTGCTGTTTAGGAGTGACTGAAGAGTAGTTTTGAAATGTATGTGAAATCTGCCCTTTGGCCACATCTGTCCCTTTAATTCCATTTATTTATTAGAAATAGGGTCTCTGTTGCCTGTTGCCCAGGCTGGAATGCATGCAGTACCATAATCATAGCACACTGCCCCCGTGAACTTCTGGGCTCAAGTGATAACTCTTGCCCCAGCCTCCCAAGTAGCTAGGACTGACTACAGGCATGTCACCATCCCTGGCTAATTTTATTATTATTATTATTAGTAGTAGTAGTAGTAGTAGTAGTAGTAGTAGTAGATACAGAGGCTCACTGTTTTGTCCAGGCTGGTCTCAACCTCCTGGCCTTAAGCAGTCCTGCCTCAGCCTCTGAGAGTGCTGGGATTATAGGCATGGGCCAAGGCAAAAAAC